>JAJONR010008915.1:0-33659 GCA_029582245.1 Solanum etuberosum
TATTTTCTTTGTCTTTCGTTTTGATTTGATTTCAAATTTAATACACATATTTTTAAAAATATTTGAAAGTGAAAAGATAATAAATTAATAAAAAAAAAAGTTTAAAGTGAAAAGAAATTAAAATAAATATTTTACAAAGTAAGAAATAAAAATAATTAAATATATATAAGTTTTAATATCAATAAAAATGTGTACTAACTAATTATAAAGTTACCAATAAAAAAATGACATGTGTCCAATTTGTGCACTCATCACTTACCTTCAAGAGAGTGTGCACACTCTCTATGCCATGTCAGCGTTTGTGGTGTATTTATTTCATTTTAAATTAATTTAAGAAGGTAATAGAACTCTAGTAAAATTTAAACGTATCTCTGAAATTTCGGCCATAGTCTAGGGCTATTTCTACCTTTTTCCCTTATTCAAATGATAAACCTCACAAGTGAGGACATTTATCAGTGTGGTGAAGACTATGCATCAAAAGTTTCACCTGTAATTATATACAAACAATATAATAACACAACACTACATGTATCTAGGGATTATTAACTAGCTTATTGTTGTTAACAAATTTATATCTAACATAAAAGACACAATACATAAATTTGTCATTTAACTTGGTTTTAACTGACATCTATTCCCTCCAATTTTGGGCGTGCACAAGTAGCCACTTAAAACTTGTATAAAATTGAACCAATAACCACACACTTCCTATGTGGCATAGTACATGTAAGACACAAATTGCCACGTAGGACACATGTGTCAATTTGTTCAATTTTATACAAGTATAAGTGCTTACTTGGGCACACCCAAAGTTATAAAGCATAGATATCAATTGAGACCAAGTTAAAGATGCATGTTTATGTATTGAACCAATATAAAATGCATCATTTTTTGCAGCGGGCTCAAGACAAAACTCGCACCCTCCCCTCCCCGCTCCGCTTGCCATCCCTGTGAAAGTGCTTTGCTTTCCCTAAGCTTATGTTGAATAATGCTATGGTTAACTACTTTTTTTTGTTGTTGTTTTCCATGTCACATTAAGGGCCAAAAGAGAAGCTATTGTGATTTTGGGAAGAAAACATATCAGAAAGTTACAAATGAGAGGCTTATTAGATGTGTATTATTTGAGAACAACAGAGCAACGTTTAAGGAATCTACATAATTCATCATTAGAAAATGTTAAATAAAACATCTTCACTAGTATAAATAATAGCTTGCTCCCTCTAACATTCCTCACCAACATTCAAACACTAAAATATTAGTATCACTAGAAACATTCAGGTACCAAAAAAATGGCATTGGCATTCAATTGGAAGTTTACTTTTGCAGCTCTACTAGTACTGGTTATGCAGGCTTCTCAAGCCACATCTCGCGATTTGTATGAAGCCTCAATTGTCAAGAAACACGAGCAGTGGATGCATCGCTTTGGGCGTGTGTACAAAGATGATGTAGAGAAGGCAAAAAGATTCAAAATATTCAAGGATAACACTGAGTACATTGATTCCGTCAACATGGCTGGAATCAAGCCTTACAAGTTGGACATCAATGAATTTGCTGATTTGACGAATGAGGAATTTAGAGCCACTCGTAATGGGTATAGAATGCCTTCTCAAAAGAAATCACCTGAGATCACATCATTCAAATACGAAAACGTAACTGCTCCAGCTACTATGGATTGGAGATTGAAAGGTGCTGTTACTGGAATTAAGAATCAAGGCCAGTGTGGTAAGTTAAACCAATAACTCAGAGGATTATATAGCCGTCTTTTTAGTATGAATCACTTCAAGAAACAAAGGTTTTTCCTATCGCGAATCAGTGGGAAATTTGTGCTATAGAACATGATTTTCCCACTCATTTCCTATCGAACTAGGTGGGAAACAGATTTTCACTGAAATAGTACGAAACTTCCTAATTTTTCCATTTGAAAACATTACTTTTTTTTTTCTTTTTCTCCCCAATTCAATCAAAATATTTGTTTGAATAGTCACTTAACATTTTTCAGTAGGAAAATTTCAGTGGGAAAATGGTGATTTTTTGGTAGTGAACTTGCAATATACTAAAAAATAATCGACCTTATTATGATATTGTAGGATGTTGCTGGGCATTTTCTGCTGTTGCTGCCACAGAAGGAATCAACAAGATCAAAACTGGTAAGTTGATTTCTCTGTCCGAGCAGGAACTCGTGGACTGTGACACGAGTTCGGATATGGGATGTGAAGGAGGTCTGATGGATGATGCATTTAAGTTTATCATCAAGAACCATGGGCTTACTACTGAATCCAATTACCCATACGAGGGAACGGATAGCACTTGCAAAACCGGAAAGGAATCAAGCCATGCTGCAAAGATTACTAGTTACGAAGATGTTCCAGCTAACAGCGAGTCTGCTCTACTAAAAGCTGTAGCTAACCAACCTGTATCTGTCGCGATTGATGCTAGTGGATCAGATTTTCAGTTTTACTCAAGTGGTGTTTTTACCGGAGAATGTGGAACTGAGTTAGATCACGGTGTTACAGCAGTTGGATATGGTGAAGCTAGCAATGGGACGAAGTATTGGCTAGTAAAGAACTCGTGGGGAACGAGTTGGGGCGAGAATGGTTACATTAGAATGCAAAGAAATGTCGATACTGTGGAAGGACTCTGCGGAATTGCTATGGAAGCTTCTTATCCAACTGCTTAAGCTTAGAAATTATGAAGTGTTGTACATGTTCATAATTTAAGTGGTGTCCCCAAAACTGTGTATGTTATAGGTTTGTTTATACAATTTGAAGTATTAAAACAAAAGCTTGTATGTAAAAACACTGTTAATGTGATGAAATTATACTTTATTACCTTCCAATCTCTTACTTAAGAACTGGTGTACTAGCAAGGGAATAATTAAGTCACTTGATCCCTTTGAATTCCATATTTGAAGCCTCTACTATCAAAGTATGTGACTAGGACAAACCCCTAGCTCATGAAATAAGTCTGAAACTGAAAGGAAATGAAAATAAAGCAACAAAAGTTGGATGGCCCTCGGAACATGAGGACTCACCACCTATCTATCACCGCAGAATCAATCCACTAGCCATGTGCGTGTGAAGTAACATCGAACCCTATATTTTAAAATAATATAGGCACAATATGCATCAGTACTTTGAATGTATTGAATATGGGGAACATGCATAAAACGTAAGCATAAATCATGATAGGTAAGGTCAATGCAAAATTGTAGAGATCGTGTCGTAAGTTCAAACCATATTTTATTAGTGTGTGGGAGAGACCATTAACCGGCATATAACCATGGGAGCTAACCATGGAGTTCTATGTACTACCCCATCGAAGAGGGCCCAATATATCTTGCCAAGACACAAAAGATCATTCTTTCATAACCTCGAGACTTGGATACTCGCCACTAGTCCCTCTCAAAACCAAAAGCATTCAAAGAGTTTGGTACTCGCCTATATTCTCCTTAAGTTCATGAACACTCGGCCTATCCTACAGTGACACGTAGTTTATGAGACGAGGGTAATCACGGCTAGTCCGCTCAGTGCTAAGTACAACTCTCCACGGAATTAATGCATTTTTCTTAAGAGTAGCTCTGTAACATATCATGACATCATAACGTGTTCATAAAGACACTTATCTAAGCATCCAAATCATGATCATATTTCACATTAAGAATACTTCAATCGGAAGCAACCTAGTTCATTAGAAGCATGTTGACACTTCATTCGAAAGCATAATTGTATTTGAGGCGAGAGAGAGGAAGAGAGGGGAGAGACGCGCGTAATTATAGCTAAAAAGAGGTTGCGAGTGGTAATTAATTCAAATAATCAACTGGTATATGTTTGCTTATCCGCGTAATTTCTCCTACAAAATATAAATAGAAGAGTCTCATTGATATTGGGGCCCATTAACGCTATTCAGACTTGCTAATACAGTGTTAATTACAACTGGGCCAAAAAAGTGGGCCGTGTAATAATTTTGACCCACTAAACAACCCATGTAATCCGACTCATACATTATTTCAAGTGTTTCCTTTTATTCCCAGTTGGTGCTAAGTTTCGGCTGCCTCTTCTTCTGCTTCTCTTTCTCAAGTAAGTTCTTCTTCTTCTTCTTCTTCCTCCTCCTCCTCTTTCGTTTTGGTTCTGTGTTGTCCATTTTAATACTAATTTTGTGCTATCTCTTTTTTGTTTTCTGACTCTTCTTCTACCTTTTGCTTTGTTTTTAATGGATTCCATACGTGGTTTCTCCATTGCTCCTGTTTTCTGTTTCAATTTTGAAAATAAAACTTCCGAATTTGGTGTTCACTAGTTTTGACTGATTTGTTTTCTGTGCGTGTTCCCTATGTTTTAGAGTGGTTGATACCTGAAAAATATTATCCGTTACTGGGTAAAAAGAGGGTTAGTCTACTGAAATCCAAATAGTTCCCCTTTATCAAACCCAACAAATTATCCATTAAGGGCAAATCAACAAACCACCAAAATATAAAACTAAAAATAAATGGAAAAGTTTAACAATTATGTTGAAAACGATTATAATCTCCACACGATTGGACAGAATCAGGGTCATCCTTAGATTAACAACAACAAATAAGCTAAGAAATAGATTTGAAGTGTGTATAATGGAGGAAAGCTAAACCCTTTTGACAAAGAAACAAAACAAAAAGAGCACGTAAAGTTTAAATCCCGGCTCCGCCTTAGAAAAGGTAAAAATAAACTAAATCTCCAATAAGAACCAAAAAGGATGTTAATCAGATGCTAAAGTCACAAACTTTATCAAAATATAGACCGTTTTAACATCAATATACATGAACATGGTAGTATTAAACTGTCAAATAAGGACTATTCTACCTTAAAATCCAAGACAATTTCCCAAATAATTCACCTTTATCAAACTCAACAAACTAAAAATCGGTAAGTTGTCTTCAAAGTTTCAATCTGAAATTCGAGGATTTGGTTCATACTAAGAGGTAAATTATGAACCACTGTTTCTGCATAAAGCCCACAACCAAAACAACTGAGAGGTAGAGGTCTTAGTTTCTTTTAATCTCTTTAGAAGTGAGGGGGAGAGGTAAAAGACTTTGATAAAGTTCGAGTCAATGATTCGAGACTTTATCATAGACCTTAATTATGCTATTGTTATCACCAAAAGACCAGAATGGTGTTGAAATTTGAACTGTTTACAAGGAAATAAATTTCATTTGTAGCAACAGATTAATAGTTTTTCAAATTTGCAAAATGAGTAGTAACTCTAGCAAGTAACATTAACATCATGTTCCCTTCTTGTTTGGTCAAAATGTGTTCTTACTCTTCCATACAATTCTGGGAAGATCAATCAGGCTGAAATTAATCTTTCTAACAAATTTTTTGATTCATCATTGTCCAATGATAAGCTCAGAGAACTCAAATTTTATGAAGTTGACAATGGCCAACCTTTGAACTAAACAACCATATTAGAGTTGTCCACACTTACTGCTTGTTTTGTTATATTGTATGGTCTTATTTTTACGAATTGAACTATATCTGCTATTCTATCATGGGGACATCCTCAAGCTCTGAAAAATAAATACAGGAGATGGTGCTGTCTAGAGATCACGTAAATAGCTTAATTTATATTTGTCCTCTTATAATAATTTGCTTGAAATTGTTGTGAAATATAATGTGGACTGGATCACTAGCTACCTTATTTTAAGGTAAGAGTAGTTTACAATTTAAAGAGAATGGTGATGAGTATGTATTCAATATGATTATAATTAAAATCATAACCTTGTGGTATTCTTATTTAAAATTGTGTCAAGAGGTTTGTTCATGTTACTTTCATGAAGTAATAAATGTGACATTGTTTTGCTCTTTCCCTTGTGACTTTATCTTCTGTCTGTAATATTCCCCTAGGATGACATAGTTTGCCTTTTTTGCTCAGGGAATTAAATTCCACAATTAGTTGTTGCTCTGCTAAATCACTGTGAGCATTCAACATATACATTTGGTCAAAGATTAAAGGAGTTGTAGTAAGCAAACAATAGGCCCAGTTCCAGGCCCAATACAGCCAGTGACCCGTATACAAAATTAGGCCCTTCTTCATCAGTTAGAGTTCTTATTCCTTCCTGAGTTTTCCCTGTGTTTTTACAGCAAAGGCCGCTGCCCTTTGAAGCATGGGGAAGACAACCTCACGGTGAGATCTTTAATACTAAGCTCTCTTTATCTATTATCCTTTGTTTTCTCTCTCTCATTGTCTTCAACACATTTCGTTTTGTATTTCAGTGGAGATGCTGCCGCTCGAGCTGAACGTAAATTCGATAAGAAGCTGGACTTCTATGCTAGTAATTTACTTGACCTTATACTTGTATTTTCTCTAAAAGATGTTTTTTTTCTGTGTTATGGCATATCTAATTGTAATTCACATATTTTGATGCAAAAATATGATTTTGCTCTATGTGGGGGGAAAATGCTGATTTTAGTACTTGTAATACCCTACGGAACACTGCTTAGTTGGGGATCGGGTTTTTCTAGATTCTGGACCATGTATGAGTGATTTCTGAGAAGGAAAAAAAAGGAGAAGATTGATGTTTACTTTCTTTCTGTGATATTTTCTCATGCTTTTATTTATGGATAGACATTGCATTCTTCTATGCCTATTTTAAATGGTAAGTTCGCATGGTTCTTTCTGCAGAGGTTAGACAGACAGTTACTTCGTTAGCTACTAACAAGGCTATTGCTAAGGTTTGTGTTCTTAGCCCTCTTTTTTTTTTTTCTTTTTTTTTTTTTGTTTCAGAATATTTGGTAATTGTTTTAGGGTTATAATCATTGGTGACTTTAATGTCGAGTTTCTAACTTGAGATCTCTGAACAAACTCAATAATAACCTAAGTTGCTCGGACTCTTCACTTTTGGTGCCGCACCCATGTCGACACAACATGGGTGTGGATGTGGGATCTGTGTCCAATTTGGTCAACGGATTTTGGGTACTTTGACCAAAATCGATGGGGAAAATCTGGACAATTATAATGATTCCTATGATCAATACAAAAGCTAAGGTGAAACTGAAGAAAAGTGAATACCTTTTATATAGAAATTTCTATGTCACTCCTTTTCCTTTAATCTCCTTCCATGATTCTCCTCAAGTTCTCCACATAATATCTCATAATTTAAGTTTTATAACTCTATTTTTAGATATTTTAAATATTTTTAGGCGAATCCCCGCACCCGTATCCGTACATGGATCCATATCCCTGAATCTTAAAAATTAGATCATGAAGGATCCTACCTCTAGATCCGCACCCGTATCGGACACCTGCACCCGAGTCCGAGCAACTTAGATAATAACCAAGGGAACTGTTGTAATATTGCAATCACTAATTGCAATTACAAAGAAATAACAACTGAACTGATAAATAACCTGCCCTTACTATGCCTACTCACTGCTACTTATAACAAACTCACACTCATTGCACTGTTATCCTGCACCACTTGCTCTTCACGTTTTTTTTCGTCCGGGCTTCAAAACGAAATCTGCCAACCTTTTAGAGGGAATTGTCACGTGCTTGCCTCTTCTAGGCTGAGTAATATCCTTGTCCACCGTGGCTGCCAAGTTGTCCTCAACATCATCATTTGTGTTCATAACAATCTCTCTGGGAACCTCCTCCTTTTCTTTTTCTATAACTTGCTTGATTTCCACTCCAATCTCATGTTTGGACGAATTCATTTTTGTTGTAGTTGATTCATGTTCTATGCTTGTTTCGTTGACTACTTTAAATTATTTGTCCATGTTGTACCGAGTGTTAGTTGGCCATACTTTTAAGTGTTATATCGTCTGAAGTTATTGGAGTTTCAATAATGAGTTAGGACATGACCTAAGCTGTGTGCAGGACACGGTAATCAGTTTTTGGTCCCGGAATTTATGTTTTGTTTGGTGACCTAATTTTCAGTTGTCAAAAAGTCCAAAGCAAATTTCAGATTTACTGGTTTTTAGGTCTGGTACAGCAGTAGGGTTTTACATAGGGTTAATGCTACCAAACCCAACTCAGCTAGAAACATACTCCATTTAGTTTTTTTTTTTGGTTGTGCTGCTAAAATAGAACCGTAGAAATGAATGATACTCCTAAGATATTTTGCCTCTTATCTATATCCAAAAATAGATGAAGAAAAAGAGTTAGAAGAGAGGCCGACTTTGCTTTCCTGTAAACTGTATGTTGCACTAGTTTTATATATGGGAAAACATGTTAATCCTGGATCAATGCATGTTTACAGCAGAAATTAGGAGTGTAAGGTTTGCTCCCTATATTTGAACTTTAACTGTGAACAAATAAAAAATTGAAGAAGATTATGCATTGGTGTCTGGTGTCCATATTAATGTTGATGAATTCCTCTAAAAGTGATAGCTTGAGCGGAGTGGTCTATCAAGTCTCATCTCGATTAGTTGCCACTTTACTGCTCTGTTACTGCTTTTGATGCTCTAAATGGGATGACATTCCCAAGAAATCCTGGAAGATTTTTGGGAAGTCATATCTTAAGTTGTTTTCACCTCGGTTAATATGTCAATTGAGATACATGAGTGGTTCCTCGAAGTTGATTATTTACGTGCATCACTGTATTTTTTGCAATTCTGAATCTCGATATCTATAGTACCCAAACTTTTGAGTATGTCCTTGGGTTCATTGTCATTACTCTAAGATGCAAAGAAATGTCGAGGTAAGTTCTAGTTGCCAACTTCTATCCAGCATGATTTGACCAGCCCCAAAAATAACTTCCTACCCTCCCATCCCCACCCACCCACACACACATTTTCATGCCTATAAAATGTCGGTGTCAGTTCGTCCCAAATTCTTTCATGTGGTTACCCACTTCATGATATTGTAGGTGGTTGCATGATACAATATAAGGAAAAGGGTAAAATATACCCCTCAACTTTCATTTATTAGTTGAGTTTATCCTTCATTATACTATCCAGCTATTTATACCCCTGTCGTTAACAAACTTAGCAAATATACCTCTTAATTAGACGGTTTCCCCAAATCAACCAAAATTACCCAATTGAAATTTAAAAAAATTAAATTACCGATTCCCTCTTTAACCCGAATCCGACCCACTAAACTAAATAAACCCATAACTAATTAAATCCCAAAATCAATTTATCCGATCTTTCTTCATCTCCTTCTTCCATGAAAATACCATATCTCGTCTGTACCCAAGGGTTATTGAGATTGATTTTTCCTCCAAGTGAAACTCCTTAGGTCATCCAAAAATCTGTTTTTTGAATTTCCGTTGATCCAAACTTTCTTTTGCAATTTTTACTAGAACCTTTCCTGTTGTTCCTTCAGAAAGAGAGCTCGTTTTGTAAATATTTCATTTTAAGGGCCAACCGGAGCTTTTCCTTTTGCAGTCATTTGTGTACTGTTGTTGGTTCGTACCTCTTTCATTTGTGTATTGTTGTTAATGTTTCCTGGTTATTCTTCTCTGAGTTTGTTCTTATTCGAGTCAAAGCTAATGTATGGCTGAATCTTTGTGTTGCACCATAAGAAGCTCTTTAGGTTTGATGAAAATCAGAAATGACTTATTTTTGTACTATTACAGGCAAAAATTTGACATAAATCCCATGAAAAGTTTTAAAAGAATTTGCAGCGAAGTGTAGGATTAAACGGATGACTAGGAAGCCTTTGGCATACTGGAAAGGAAGTGTACAATTAGGTGCAGCAATATAACTTGATCTTGTAAAGATCTTCTAAACTTGAATGCATCCAAATTGGTCCATTACTGTTTGTTGCATAAAAAAGAAATAAGAGGAAGAATATATGGGCTATTGCTATTACAAATGTATGAAGTTTTCCGTGGAAGGAGATGAAGAAGATTGGAATAGATGGGTTTTGAGATTTAATTTGGTATGAATTTAGTTTAGTGGGTCGGGTTCGGATTAAAGAGGGAATCGGGTAATTTTGACTGATTTCGGGGAAACCGTCCAGTTGAGGGGTATATTTGCTAAGTTTAGTAACAGCGGGTACAAATAATCGGATAGTATAACGAAGGAATAAACTTAACTAATAAACGGAAGTTGAAGGGTATTTTTGACCCTTTTCCCTACAATATAACATAGTGTAATGGTTCTCTATTAGTGAATTGAATAGTTAAATTTTACAAGATACAATCACATTCCGTATGATGCTTCTCTTTGAAGCTATACCCTATGTTTATTCAACTGAATAGTGTTGTTTGTTTTCTGCCAGAACAAGAAAGTAAGAAGCAGGCAAAAGAAATTGAAGGCTTATGATCTTTCTACACTTACAGAGTTTCTCCCCGACTTGAAAGCCTCTCAGCAACCAAAACCTGCAGAGTTCAAGTTGAAAAGTAAAACTAGGAAAAATTTAGTGTGAGTACTTGAAGCTTTGTTTATCTTTCAAAATCCGTCGTCGTTTTAATGATAGAGCAATTTTTTCCTAAGAATGTCTACTTCCAACAGGTTGAAGGAAGACAATCAATTACAAGCAGTTATTAATCATCCTGCTTTCCAGTCAGATCCATTAGGTGCCATTCATCAACATCTGCAAAGCACACAACCTACTGTTGATGAAAAGCCAAAAATAAGAGAAAATAAGAACGGAAGTAGGAAAGGAAAAAAGAAATCTAAAGCGTCTGTCGGTCTACAGTCCATGGAAATCTGATGTGCTCTGGAACTTTTTCTTTTCGTTTTTTCTGCTTCTCCTGGTAAGGAATCCCCCATTTTCGGTATGTTGGTCTGTGTTCGTCGCCCTATGGTATAAATAGGGCCAACAGTAAGAGGAGTTGGCAAATTTCTTTTCGTTATTTTCCTCTTGCTCTTTGGTTACTAAAGTTGATCTGTTGATGAACAATTTGCTTGTAAGGTCCTTTTATTGATCAATACAAAGCTTAGTTTATTACATTGGTGCTTTCATTGATCCTATTCCGTGCCTCTCTACCCTTCTACCCTTCTACCCTGCTCGATGCTCAATTGAACACCCTCGTTTAATCGTGAAGGTGTTGCAGGAATCCGTGAGGTGATGCAAGAGAGTCATTGTTCGGATATTGGATCCCAAGTCGGTCAGGACTTTGGGTTGGTTCGCGCTGGAGGCGGTGAGGGTTGGAAGAGAGTTTTGAAAATGTTTTCCCAGAAGTGATTTTCATTAAAATTGGAGGAAGATAAAGTCCAATAGAAAACATTGTTTAAGCCACCCAAATATGTGGAAATTGAAAAACATTTTCCTTCGCACCATACACACCGAGATTGTTTGGTACATGAGTTAAGAATAATAGTTTTGAAATAAAATTTAAGATTAATCTTATCTCATCATATTTGATTTGGTGTATTATTTATTTCCAGCATAACTTTTACACCAAGTGGCGGGATTAATTATCCCATAGAAGGTGGGATATCCCACCATTGTACCAAACGATCCCTTAGTGTTTGTGTTGTTATCAGTCTCTTATGATGTCTTCTTTTGTTAGACGATGCGTTTATCATCATCTTTCTTTTATATGGTAATATATTTAGTTTTTTTGGGTCCTTCTATCATGTGGCTTGTTTCGCCAAACTATAGTTTGTGTTAGGCTAAATAATTTGAAAACTATTTTTCCTAGCGTGTGTTTGATCAATATTATTTTTAAAAATATATTTTGAAGTGTCAATTACTAAGTAATTAAAGGGTCATTACTTAGTAATTGATTAAAGGGTCATTATCTTTCTATAATACATGATAAAGATCCAACGTGTCTTACAAGATGATTTAGAAAAGGGTTGACATGAGAATCTTATTTCAAAGCAATTTCTGGAGATTTTCCTTATCCAACGTCTCTTACAAGAAAAGACGTTAAAAAAATGAACACGCTTAGTGGGACTCGAACCCATTCAACGTCTCTAACAAGAAAAGACGTAAAAAGTACACGCCCAGTGGGACTCGAACCCACAATCCCTTGATTAGAAGTCAAGTGCCTTATCCATTAGGCCATGGGCGCTGTTTTATTTATATTGAACAGTAAAAGAATATAAAATTAGTATTATAAGAACCAAACTAACGAAATCCAAAAGTCAAACTAGAAAGTAGCGACGGAGCTACGAAAAATTAAACTATTTTATACATGCTTAAAAAATAATCTTTTAAAATATATATATAATAGATGTTTCATCCCTTTTAAATTCTTCATGTATTTACTTTTTCATATTTTGAACCTTTCAATTAAAATTCTAGCTATGTCATTGCTGACAAGAATGAATTGACAACACTATTATAATAACCATCGAAAGAATGAATGTTAAATCTACCGAACAATAAAAATCTTAAAGGAAAAAAAAAGCATGCTCAACTCTAGAATGTAGGAAAACTCATGCATATATATATATATTATAAAATTATTTACAAAACATACATAAAAAATAACTTATGTACCAAACATTCACAATGTATTTTATTGCACAATGCATCCACGTCTAAGCATGACGCATTTTCACATTGATATTAGATAAAAGAAATGAAAAACAATTTCATACAAACAACGGAATTAGAGCTCTTGAGTTAGAAGGGAGGAAGAAGTTCACACCAAAATTGAAGAAACGGATTGAATACAACTTGTATAGCCGAAAAACCAACCAATAGGAAGCTCACTATGCAAGCTTACAATTAAGCAAATATATAAAAGTTATTGACATCTCAAACAGTAAAACAAAATCGTTATGACGCTTTTGAGATTTGAAAGAAAATGAATGGAAAAGAACAATAATGTCAAATGTTTCTCCTAATACTAGAAACAATAATAGAGTTGCAGAAACAAGAATCAACAGCAGCTGTCTAACAGTAACAGAAAACAAAAGCTAAGAGACTTTGTTCTGAAAGTTGTATGATAAAGGAATACAAGTAAAGGTTTTCCATGTCATAGACACAAATCACAAACTTGTTAATTCAAACACGATTTATAATTTAATAGAGTAAAGATCAACAATCATGTTTACATGTTGGTAGAAGCAAGTGGAACACAATAAGAGTTGCAATACTTGTAGAGGAAAATAACTTGCCCCATTAAGGACACAAGTTATGCGACAATATAAGGTAGACGATTATAAATTAGGGGATTGAAATGGCTCATTATTGTTTTTTTAACTGTCCTATAGTTGCAGGTTTGGAACAAGTTGTGAACTGTGGCTTGTGAATTGGACAAGTCAATGCAATGGAATGATGTATCTTCACAACAGTTTTCAAACTATAGAGACCAATTCTCATCAAAACCTTAGCTGCTGCAGGTGTAGACATCAAAACAGTCAATTAAGAATACAAGGATGAAGCTAACCTGGCTCCGCAAGCTTCGCACCAGCCTCCAGACACGCCCTCAAAACACGTTGAAGACACACTGAAGCTCTATAACATCTTCTCTAGTGTATGACTTTGGGGCCAGCATGAAACATATGTTGCCACTAGGAATGCCCAGAAACAGACTCTCTTTTTCATTCTATAGACACCTTTCCCTCACCTTATCGACGGGTTATAATAGAATTAAAGGAAGAACCAATTCCTCACAGGTATGAACTTAATAAGACAGACAAAAGTACTAGAAATAGTAAGGCGATATCGCAAGGGCTAAATTGATATATGAAGCAACAAAGGCATCGAACTCTTAAAATCTCCAATGTAGTACAATCTACTAGTCAAAATTAAAGAACAAATGCACCAACAAGAAGGGAAAATGTAGAGTTTCAAATTATACCTCATCAATCACATTCCCATGAGAATCAGAAACAAAACCATACTCTACAACATGGCTCCTAGGCTTCCAATCTGAAGAACTTCTTTTCTTCTTTTTCACCTTGGGATGAAATACACGACCAACTATAGGCACTGCAGACGGACCAGATAACCGAATAATCCCAACTGCAGCTGCTGGACCACCAAAAGAAGTGACAATATCAGCAATTGTGCTAGTATTGACAGCTGGGTCAAGAGGGCTCACTGTACCAGACCCCAATAACCTCTCATCTTGCTTCAGCACCAGAGTACTACTCTCTGCGATAAAAATAAAATAAAAAACATTGAAACGTTGGTATAAAAATCAATTCTTTCAGCAGCAGAGTATTCTATACAATAAAAGAGAAGTTGAAACTTTAGCATTAAAACTAGAACCACAAGATTCTCTGCTATAAAAAGATTGAAAGTATAGTAGTAAAACAATTCTTTAAGCACCATAGTATTCTCTGCAACAGAAAGATTGAAATTTTAGCACCAAAAACCAATTTTTTTCAGTACTAGAGTACTCTCTGCAATAAAAAGATTGAATCTTTATAAGTCGAAAACAATTCTTTCAGCACCATAGTGATCTCTGCAATAGCAAGATTGAATTTTAGCATTAAAAATCTGTTCTTTCAGCACCAGAGTATTCTATGCAATAAAAGAAACATTAAAACCCAATTCTTTTAGAACCACATCCTAGTTCAACTTTTGATGGACTAAAATGGATTGAGCTAATAAATGAACAGGTCAATAAACCCATCCAAACTTGGGCGAGTTGAACGATATATATTTTCATAGGCTAATTTTGACACCTCTAAGCTTTACAAAGGATTCATACAAGCTAATTGATACACACATATACCTCTTTATAACATTTTTTGGTGAATGGCATACTCGAATGACATGCATAAACTCCTGGTAAGTTCAACATTGCTTAGTTTCAGCAAAACCTTCATTGAGAAGAAAGTTTTGAACTATACAATCCAAAAGGTAGCTAACAATCTTTGGCTTATTCACTCTACATTTAACATGTATATGCAAGTTCGTTCTCTCGGCTGATTTTTCTTTCTCCAAGTCGACGTTACACTACTTCTCTCGGCTATATATGCCTGGACATGCATCCAAGCATACGTGAGTTTCCATGGCTCTATTGCATTAACAAGTTACAACTTTAGACTACTTCTGCAGGGGACTTTGAGGAACAGGTCAGTCTTGTAAGGGACAATAAATTAACAATTATTGATACTTTTTTGCTTTATAAAGATCACTCCAAAAAAAAAAAAATTGCACTGAATTCTAGTGAGTGCAAGAATTATAACCAGTCATAAACAACAAACAAAAGCAAAAGTATAATGTAGCCTACATCTTAGTTTTGAAAGAACACAAAATTCCTACAATCGATCGATCTCAGTGGATTACTTGTCCAAAAATCATGAATTGTGGACAAAGTGTAGTTTGCATGAATGATCCATAGTACAATAGCCGTCTTGAACTTTTAGCCTTGCTTAAACCTTTTTGTTAAAAGTTAGACTTTGTTGTCCATCAGACATAAGTTATAGGCCTAACATTTTAATAAGTCAAAAACGATGAACTTGTTCAATTGGCAACAAGCTACTATCTTATAGGTAAAAATTGTCGGTATTGTTCAACAATTGAAACTCATGTCTAATAGACAACATATTACACTATCGTGGTCCGTAACTTCTTACAACATATTACAACAATTGATTTAGCGCGATTTGTCGATTTTCTTTGTTACACCCCTGCCTAGTGAGTTAGTGAACAATATTATTCCATACTTGTTCATATTTTACACACAAGCTTGAAGATGGAAACAACATTCACATACATACCTCAAATGTCTAAGCATTTTTACGATTTGATTCAAAATTTGAAGTTCAGTTTGGGATTCTAATTCTTTTAAATTACTGAATTTTGAAAAAGATAACTAATACATTTGAAAATTATACATTTTGGACTATAAAGAATTGTTAAAAATCCATTTATATTGAAATGAATGGAGTAATTCATTGTGTAAAATCACTTTGGTACAATCATTCACAATCCTATTATGCAACACATTATCATTTATCCTCTATCCAAAATAAAATCTCGCAACTTCAAAAGCTCAAATTTTCAAGTTTCAAGTTTAAATTTCAAAATCTATGATCAAACACGAGCTAAAATATGCAAATAATAAGTAGCCAACAGATTGACGGAGTCTTCATTAACATGAAGTTGAATCAAATCTAAACTTTCATATATGATTTCAATATGCATAAACTGGTGACTGAATGTGCATTTTGCTACAAAATCCAACATACAAAAGAATGCTATTTGCCACTCACTATTCAATACAAAAAAATTCCATGAATGATTCAATTGAGTAATTTCCCCAGAAAATGCTCAGACCTTCAGTTTTTTTTACCACTCCGAAGCACTCTGCTGGAAGGCGTTGCTGAAACCGATGAATTCCCCCTAGTACTGGATCTTGGTGGTTCTGGGTCAGCAGGTGGAGTCGGGTCAGAACCCATTTCAGCTTTGCCCCGGGAAGTGGAAGCTCTGCCTTTAGCCTTCTCCGATTTTGGTGGTTGTGGGTCAGCAGGAGGAGTCGGGCCAGTACCCATTTGAGCTTTTCCCCGGCGAGTTGAGACGGAAGTGGACGGTGTGGCTTTAGCTTTCTCGGATTTTGGTGGTTGTGGGTCAGTAAGAGGAGTCGGATCAGAATCGGTTTTGGGTTTTCTCCGGCGAGCTGAGCCGGCAGTGGACGCTGTGGATTTTGGTGGTTGTGGATTTGCCATTCTGGCTTTGCCCTGACGGGTGAGAACACTGGAAGTTGGCAGCACAACTGCCCTTTTCTTGAGCGACAACCGCTTAGCAAGCACGGCATTGGCCTCAGAGCTGGTTATACTCACTGGCTTGAACATGCTTGGGTAATTCTTGTCTTTCATAGTTTTTGCTATGGCAAGGCTATTCTGAACATTTAACATTTCTTCCGGCGCATTGTCCTCAGAAGGCACCATTTTCGCTTTGCCTTTATCATGTCGACCGGAACTGGAGGAGGGTTCCATATTTAACCTTTTCTTGTCTGTTCCACAGACTCTTGCGTTTCGCTCATTAGAAATTGTTCTGGATATCTTGGTACTGGATGAACGAGTATTTGGTGATATTATGGGTTTTTGAGCAACAGGCGATTTGGGTGTTTCATTGCAACGGCGGGTGGCGGTGGTGGCGGTGGCGGGAGAAGAGGCGCCGCCAGCAGTGGTGTTTGTTGTTTCGCCCTTCTTTGACTTGGGTGGTTGAGAAACAGAATCAGGAGGGACGTTAGAATCCACTTTACCTTTGCCGCGTTGTTGTCGAGTAGATCTTTGAGTAACAATGGCGGCAGTCTCCGTATTCGCCTTATTCTTGGAATCCATGGAAGAAGATTCACCGCCATCGCCACCACCACCAGAGGTGTTTGTTTCAGCCTTTTCTGACTTGGGTGGTTGAGAAACAGAATCAGAAGGCACGCTAGGACCCACTTTGTCTTTGCCGCGTTGTCGAGCAGAGCTTCGAGTACCAATGGCGGCAGGCCCTGAATTCGCTTTTTTCTTGGAATCCATAGAAGAAGATTCTCCACCACCACCATCAGAAATCTTTGTTTCTACCTTCTTGAACTTGGGTGGCTTAGGATCAGAATCCACTTTGCCTTTGCCGCGTTGTCGAACAGAGCTTTGAGTACCAATGGTGGCAGGCCCTGAATTCGCCTTTTTCTCGAAACCCATTGAAGAAGATTCACCACCACCACCATCAGAATTCTTTGTTTCTGCCTTCTTGGACCTGGGTCGCTTAGGATTAGAACTCAATTTTGCTTTTCCACTTCCAGAAGAGCTTGGAGCAACATTGACAGGTGGTTGTTGAGGATCAGAATCAGAATCCAAATTGGGTTTTGTAGTGCGAGGAGAGGTTCGAGTACCAATGGAAGGTTGATGAGTGGAGGTTGAGGATGACTCCTTGTTTGCCTCTTTCTTGGGAGCCATGGAAAACAGAGCTTTCTTTCTTTCTTCTTCGTCTGGAAAACGGTTATGGTGATTGACAGAAAACAGAGTAACTATAGCTGGCTTTTGATAGTCTATTTATACACAGTACATATGTTCTCCTTTGATTTTGGGCGCCCAATTCAAATGATTTGTTTTCTTATGGATATAGTTTAGGGCGGGACAAGGCTCCGCCTTACCCTTAACTATTATACAACAGCAAACTAGGTGTCAAAGACTCGGTAAGCCTCGAATCAATCTGGAGCTTCACCAATAGCAGCTGAGTGCCTGTGCTCCTACTAAAGAGGTCTACTAGCTGGAGTACCTGTGCCTGCAGTATGAAATGCAGCCCCCCCGTAAGGGACGTCAGTACCAAAAAAATGTACTGAATATGTAAGACAATAACATATGTAAAACAAGGCTCAAATGACATCAAGTATCCGTATATAAGTGCATAGATCAAAATAGGAGACCACCTTTGTTACTTTTGTGGGATCATATATGTTGTATTCATTTCTTTACTTTTCTGTATGTTATGATCTTTATAAGGCATGTGATACAAATGACCAGCTGATCAGTGGTGGAAGAGGATGACCCATGCTAGGCATTTTAACCCCTGGGATGCTGTCTTCATAATTACACAAATTGGGATCGGCCCATGTTAGGGTTTCGCCCTTGAGCTGCCACCCTTCTATACCAATTGGGATCGACCCAGGCTAGGCATTTGCCCTTGGGCTGCCACCCTTAATTATACAGATTGCTTCACTTAGTTTCTTTAATTTTTGAGCTTGTTGTTTTGGTGGTCATAATCATTTTTGAGATTTGGAACCATGGACCAGTAATAGAAGACATGAAAATAATGACTCCAAGGCAGTAACAATGACGTAAGGAGCTATGTAACATCAATGCATTACTTATGAGCTTAAATGGCACAATTGACTTCAATTGACTAAGAGGAGAATTTACCAAGCTTGCTGTTGCGAATATCATTTCTATATTAGCACATAGGAGGATAATTATACAAATGTAGAGTAATGAACATATAATGAAGTGATTCGATACACTAGGAAGTGGGAAAATATTATTAGCTATATTGGAGATTGCACACTGCCACCATGTTTCCTTGACTAGGAATAGAGCTTAGGAAACTCAGTTTGTTGATATAAATCACAATTATCAGATTTCATGCCAAAGAATATGAAATCGAATAGCCTTACATACCTTCCGATATTTGTATGGAAGTTCGACTAATTTGAGTTGATAGTGTTATAATCTCTTTTCGTTTTTTAGTTTTCTCACTTGATTGTCAATATTTATATAAAAATTCGATTAATTTGAGTAGATACTATTATAATCTTGCTTCATTTTTTTTTTTGTTTTCTTACCTAATTTTTAATATTTGTATGGAAGTTTGATTAATTTGAGTTGATTGTATTATAATCTTTCTTCATTTTTTGTTTTCTTACTTGATACTCTCCGTCCCTAATTACTTGTCTACTTTTCCTTTTTTAGTTGTCCCTAATTACTTGTCCATTTTGACAAATCAAGAAATGACACATTTTTTTTACCTATTATACCCTCAATTAATTACTTTGAAAAATGTAGAACTTTTTGAAACTCTTAAGTTTTTAATTTACCCACTCCATAATTAATAGGGGTAAAATGGTAACTCACTATGTCAATTATTGTTTTCTTAATAGGTGTATCAATTCAAAAGTGAACAAGTAATTAGGGACATAGGGAGTATTTATTACTTTTATTGAAATCCGACGAAGACGAATTTTAGTTGATAGTATTATAATCTTGATACAAGTTTTTGTTTCTTACTAGATATTCATTATTTGTATTGAAATCAGACTAATCTAAGTTGATAGTATTATAATCTTTCTTCATTTTCTTTTCTTTTCTTACCTGATATCCAATATTTGTATGGAAGTATAACTAATTTGAGTTGATAGTATTATAATCTTTCTTCATTTTTTTTTGTTTTCTTATATTGGGTATTTGTATAGAAGTTCGATTAATTTGAGTCGATAGTATTATAATCTTTCTTCATTTTTTTGTTTTCTTACCTGATATTCAATATTTTTATGGAAGTCCAACTAATTTGAGTTGATAGTATTATAATATTTTTTCATTTTTTGTTTTCTTACGTGATATCCAATATTTGTATGGAAGTCCAACTAATTTGAGTTGATAGTATTATAATTTCCTTTTTATTTTCTTACCTGATATTTAATATTTGTATTTTGAAATTCAACTAATTTAAGTAGATAATATTATAATCTTTCTTCGTTTTATTTTTTTTGGTTTTTTTACTTGATATGCAATATTCGTAATGAAATTCCTATAAAATCAAAAATCAGTTAAAGCAAATTGAGATGGAGAAAATAATAAACTAATGTTAAACACAAAAACAAATCATTAATTTTAATAGTTTCTTAACACAAAAAAAGCCAAATTTTTTAAAGGGCTGATGAATAATGAGGAATGACTTAAATAAAAGGACAAATTAATCAAAGACACATTTTAAATTAATATTGTAGCTATAGTAGTATTCATTTTCAGCCAATCATGTTACTTCAATTTAACTGCAATAACCAAAATGTCCCCTAAATACCATAATTTTGGATTTTTCAGAATTTGCAGAGATCTTTCGCCCGGTACATACCAAACAATACATAAGTTATGTATCAAATATATAAGTTATGTATTAGATACATAACTATAAACCAGATTCATACTGATTTAGGTTTGAAATAATTTGAGTTATGTATATATCGTGTGTGTTTATATATACATTTTATTTTGAAAGTATTGCTGGTATATAATATTAAATGTATAATTTGTATGATAAATGTTTGTTTTTAAGAATATAATTTTTTTAAAATTTTATATTAATAAATCTGAATTTTTAAAGTATGATGATATATTAAAATCCTCTCCTTCCAATTCCACCAAAATAGTCCCTTTTGATTGCTAATTTAGAAATATAATGATATTGTAACCATGAGAGAGAATGAGGATTAAATTGATAAGGATCAAAATTGATCCCTTAATAGAAGAATAATTAATTACTTTCTAAATTATTTGTTATACTTTCTTCGATTTATACTATTTGTTGTTTTTAGTTTTTGTTTTTAGTTTGGACACATCTTTTAAAAAATTCTTCATTTCAAGAAATTGGAAGTGTTTTCACAAAATTATCATTAATTAAATAATATTATTTTAATATGATTTCTTGGTTTTGCAAAAAATTACTTATCTAATTAAAGGTAAAGTTGAAAAAAGAAAATACCTTTTTGATTACGTAAAAACTAGTATATTTTCTATTAAACATAAAATAAAAGCAAAAAAACACCACATAATATGGATCAAGAAAGTATAGTTAATAAATCTTTTATTCTTGAAATAAATCAGAAGTAATGATATTTATTAAAAATATTCCTTAATTGGCGACCTACAACTTAAAATCTCAAAAAAGGATTAAAATAGGTAAAAATATTATGTACTTATGTTTACTTTGTTTGCTTATATGATATTAGTGATAAAATAAGAGATGTAAATATCATTTTGCCCGTTTGTTATTAAATTTAGGTAATAAAAATAATAATTATCTCAAAATGGCAAAATCTTTACAAATTTGACTCAAAATTTGAGATCTCTACATTATTACAATCCATGTAATTATTGGTAATTGGAATTCATTTTATTTCTATAATAGATACACTAATATTAATGTTCTTCTATTTTTATAATATGTCAAAAGTAATATGAATTTGTTACCATTTATTGTTGAATTGAAGGCATATAGGAATATATTATTTTTTTATCACTAGTATAAATAGAAGTGTAAAAGTTTGAAAAAAATCAATTGTCTAAAAAGTTCAGAATTGAAAATGAAGCAAGCTTTAGCGACATGTTTCGTCCTAATAGCTTTTCTTTTTCTCACCTCAGGTATATATATATGCTAAGATAGTTTTTATTTTTCGTGATTTACTGTGTTTAGGTGACTGCACCTTATTGTTATTGTTATGGTTCCTTACATATACTATCGTATTTTTCTTTTAATTACTGTTTTGATTTTGCTTGAGGCGAGTGCCTTTTAAAAATAATCTTTCTACCTCGTAAAGATAGTGATAAGGTCTGCTACACTCTACCCTCGCTAGGCGATCCCATTTTGTGGGATTTCACAAGGTTTTTTGTTGTTGTTGTTGTTGTTGTTGTTGTTTTTATTTACAATCTTTCTACCTTGTAAAGATAGTGATAAGGTCTGTCACACTCTACCCTCCAGACCCTACTTTGTGGGATTTCACAAGGCATTTCGTTGTTGTTGTTGTTGTAGGATAGTTTTTATTTCACAATCTTTCTACCTCGTAAAGATAGTGATAAGGTTTGTCACGCTCTACTCTCGAGACCCCACAAGATTATTTTTTTTGTAAGATAGTTTTTATTTTCATCATTTGTTAAATCACGTATTATTATAAAATTTTAATTCTACAAATATTTTTGATGAATCTCACGAGTAGCTTTGTAAGGAGATTAGGTTCTTATTCCCATCTTTCATAAAGGTAAAGAGACAGTATTCAATAGACCCTCGACTCCTGTTGATGAGTAAATGACAAATTAATAGTTAAGAAAGTCAAATCTATTTATGTATCTATTTATTTAAATTAGCATTTCTAATGATTTTTCAACTTTTTTTTTTAAGGTATGATTTCAGTTGAGGGTGCTCTAGTAAATATTTGTGAGAGATTAGTACTTGGAATTGATTGTCCAGTAGAATCACAATCAAGAATATGCCTAACAGAGTGCACTAAAATATCCAGTGGTCATAACCCTTATGAACATTATTGTTTACAAGGTCAAGATTCAACTTATTGCTATTGTGAATGGGAAGCTGATTTTTGCAGTTAAGGGTCGTTTGACAGAGTGCATTAAAAAATCGTTTGGTACGGTATAATTGGTGTATCGACCATTTCTAGGAAAATAATTTTACGTCATTTTTATTTTGGTAATAAAATATATAGTATTATTGTTGTTGAAAGTGTTCGCAACACATATTGAAAGAATATTACATATCGATCACGCATTAATGGCAGGGCCTTGCTCATCCGTGTTAAAAAAAAGACATGTGTTTTAGACCCCCAAATTTGAGGATCCTCATTTCTTAACAATAATAGATTTTTTCTTTTAAAGAAAATAGGGAATACTATTAGTAGAAAAAGTAAACTTTTGATATAAAATGAAAGAATTTATTAGAAGAAATTTGATATATTTAGAATACTATATCTTATGAAAGATAATATAAAATAAGAATGGTTTTATTATCAATTGAAAAAAAATATCAAAAGAAATCAATTATATAAAAGTTATTAACAATTTAAGTTTAAGGACTCTATTTGATTTTGATTTTAGATCACTAATCTGCTTGGGCCGCCGCCCAAGGGCATCAACTTTCCTAAATTTCTTTTATGAGGAATATAAATATTAGCTTGTGCTAGAATCAAGATCAAAACAATTTAATCTTCCATACTCCATCCAATTTGACAAAAAAATTCACAACGATCTTTAAGAAAATTACACGACTTCTTCTGAAAAATAGATGATCATATAAAATAACTTTTTTCAAATATACGCCAAAGCAATTAAAAGGAGAACATCCCTTTAATTAATAACTTAAGTGGGGACAAATACAATGCATACTTCTTCAAAATAAAAATAATTATATCCCATATATTTAAAAGGGGTAAAAAAAAAATCAAAAAATTACTTCTTTGTGAATTGGTGTGTTTTGAACTGATGAGCTGATGACCCTTTAATAGAGAATAATGATTCATGATGATGTAGACAGTGACATCAATGACCATAAGAAAATCAAACTTAGGTAGAATATTTCTTCTATCACTTATCTGCAAAGTGATAACTTTGACAAAGTTGCAAAAGTCATGTAGCAAAATGTGGACCATAATGTAGGTCGTTCTTATATAGCTCTACGACTATATGTTGTACTATAAATATAATATTAGGATTTTACATCCTAATCATAAACTATAACAAACTAATCTATTACAAATATATTAACGTTAAGATTCTACATCATAATCCTAAACTATGTTGCTCTCTATCAATATAGTTTTTAGATTGTTGGGTAACACCACATTTTGCCTATGGCAAGGGCCACGAGTGGACTGGGTGTCACTAATCGAACATGACTCTTGCTTGGTGAGCTTAGTTAAAAAATAATGTTGCGCTAGCTCTTGCTATCAGCTATAACTTTTGACATGATGGTAAGCGTTCGATTCCCAAAAGCAACATGTTGCATGAGCTATACTTTTTGGCAATGATGGTAAGCGTTTAATCGTAACAGAGACCCTTTAATTTGTCAATTAAACTGAGGTGGGTAAATACAATAGTTGTGTGCTTGCTTTTCATCACCTGAGATACAAAGAAAAAGTCTTTCATATGCTGCAGCCATTTTGGTAGCAGTAAACAACTTCAAACCCCTCTCTCTAGCAAATCTTCCTTTCTTCTGTAAACTTTCCCTTCCATCCTCCCAAATCTTATACAAAGCTTTCTTCAATCCCCTTACTGTAGGTGCATATGTATACCCCATTTCTTGGCTGACGATGATCGATCCAGTAATGCTGGCAAGTTTCGTTGCCATCAAAGGCTTACCTGTTAGGATGGCTTCCAATAGTGTGTGATCCAAACCTTGAGCTCTTATTGTTGGGTTTATGAATACATCTATTGCATTATAGAATCCTGCTAGTTGATCCTGTTCTAATGGTCCCAAAACCATCACATTATTCGATCCGAGGCCTTTGTATCGAGTACCCCATGGACCATTTCCAGCAACCAGAACAATGACATTGTCCCTGAATGTTGAGTTCTCATTGAAAATTTGTTGTAAGGCTTCAAACATTAAAGGGTGTCCTTTATCTTTAACTAACCTCCCGGCTAACCCCACGATTAGGGACTTTGATTCGGGGATTCCAAGGTTGGATCTAAAAGCATTGCCCTTTGAAACATCAGGCTTGAATATCTCCTCATTGACACCGTTTAGTATGACATGAACGCGTTCTTCAGGGATCATATAGATCCTTTTAAGTACATCTCCAGCATGATCACTCGTGGCAACGTGGTGAGCGTAATTTGGGAAAAACTTTACCTCTTCAATAACCTTCTTCACTCTTTCAGACAAAGCAGGTGACTTTACAGGATCATCAGTAGTATTTCGGAGAAGCTCCTGTATGATATCAGAATGTAAAGTTTCATAGGCAATTCCATGCCAGCTAACTGCAAGATTTTTCAGGTTTTTTGATCTAGTATGCCTGAGGCCTACACTCTCTGTATGAATCACATCGAAGGGCCTTTTTGTCGCGTTTTCTGCTTGAAATTGCTTCCAAACAACGGCTTGGTCAAGATATCCGGCAGCAGTAGGCCTCGAGATGTGAAAATGTGGATATAAAGGAAATGATGAGTTGGAGGATGAAGCTGTGAATATATGAAGCTCATGGCCTCGTTTGGCTAAGGCGAGATGGAGTGTTAAGGCGTGTCGTTCAAGTCCTCCAGCTTGATTTTCATCTGGCCATTTCTTGACAAACAGAGCAATTTTAAGGAGTCTTTGAGGTGGTTGTGATGAAAAGTCAAGATGGTTCCATGCTTTAGGGAATCTTAGGAGATCAATTGATCTGTTTTCGTTGTTCACTATTGTTTGGATATAGCAATACCCATAACCAGAGAAATAAAACAAGTAGAGGAGGGGAATGGATGATAAAGCACAGAAGAAAACAAGAATACAACAACAAGATCGAAAACTGAAAAAAACAGTTTGATCTTTTGCCATAACAGTTCAATTCATTTTTCTGAAACAAGAAAAAAGTACAATGACTAGATCAAAGTGCCATGATTTTGGATAATGAGATTCATTTCTTTATTATGTTGTTTATTAGTATCTCTTTTCAGATCTAACACAGAAAAAAGTGCACAAGATTGTGAGCTTGTTTAAATTTTATATATACTCACACATATCTAGAAGTCCTCAATTTAAGTTGACTAAATTGGTTGCTTGTATAATCTGCACAGGTTTCAATCTATGTTAATAAATTATAAGGTCACAAATCTCAAGCAAAAGAGAAAAAAATATAATAGTCTTCAGTATTAGGAATAAACTAAAGCAACAGTCACAGCAACTGAATAAAGTATTGTCTAATTCTTCTTGGTTTACCACTCGGTTTCTGGTATCTGCATTGCGACCCCAACTAATCCAGATTCCAGTCGCGTAAGGTGCCAAACATTTTTGTGGCACATAGAGTAAGAAATAGGATGTCAACAATCTGAACACTGAAATAGAATTGTATTGACTAATAACAAATTTGGTTATATCACACATTCACATGTAAGGGACAACCATGACATATGAGAAGTTTTCTAGATATGATAATTCACAAGTGCCTACTACTGCTTGTTATAATAACAAAAGAGAAATAAAAACAACTTACACTAAACACGTCGAAGTTGTTCCACCTTGATCATGATTTTTCGTATATATGCCTAGAGAAATTGATGATATATACTGATGAAGAATCCTAAAGGTTCTTTCTGCTGCCAAAGACAGAAAGTGATTTTTGGTAATAAACAGAACGACTTCGATGGTAATCAATCCAGATACATAATTGTCGAATAGCTTCCCTCTTTTCCTCCTTGAGAGCCAACATACCATCATCTTTCTCCTTGATCATTTTCTCCAATTCTCTAACCTTATTGTCTGATTTCCAAACCTTCTCTCTATACACTAATATCTCGGCTTCCTTGACGTCCAACTGTTCAAGTAAGCAATCTAGATCATCTTGTACATGTACTATTGCTTTGTTTTTTCTCATAACCCAATCTTTTACGAATTTCAGCTCACAAGAAACCTTCGACATTCGATTAAAGAAATGACCAGTACACTCCTCAAATTTTAGAGCTACTGTGTCTAGTGAAGCCAACGTATCGTTTGCTGTCAGTGTTATATCCTTAATGCCTCGAACCCCAACTTGTAGCCTTGCATTTTTCTCTTTTAGATCGTTATTTTCTTTCTCGTACGAGTCTCTTGTTTTCTGATACCACTCCTTGTTCTCAAGGTGCATTTGTTCGGCCACACGGATCCTCCTGCTCAAGATTCTCAAACCATCTTCAAACTTCTTACGCAAATCTTCGGTCATTTCTTCTATTTTCCTTTCAGCACTTTGCAAATTTGATTTGGAATCTTCTAACCTGATCTTCATTTGTCTATGTTCCTCATTCAGCTTCTTTATAATATCTTCATTTTCTCTTATTGACTTCTCCTGATCTGTGATCTTCGTGGTCAAATCGATGTTTTTCTTTTCCATATGAGTAAGGCTATTGTAAGAGTTGTGTTTATCTTCCTCAAGCTGTGACTGCAATAGAACTTTTTCAGCTTCCTCGGTTCGTAGCTGCTGCTGAAGAGTGTTAATTTGTGTTGCCATAGATGAATTCTTGTTGGACATATCATTCGCGTAGGCCTCGTGTTTCTTTTGAAGAGTTGACAGCTCATGTTTCTTCTCTAATAGTATGGTTTCCAATTCTTTCATCTTATCGGTTAGCTCCTCTTTTTCTAACTGTGAACGATAAGCTTCTCGGTTTATATCCCTTATCTGCTTTTCCAAGTCACTCTTTTGTCTGCAGAGTGAGTCTACCTCTAATTTTAAGTCTTTTACACTTACTTGTAAAGCTTCATTCTCTTTTAATATCTCCTTCTCAACTGAAGAGGCGCTTGTTAGTTTCTCTTTTAGATTTTCAATCTGGAAATGACATTTGGATAGTTCTTCATTTTTTTCTTTGAGTGACATTTCTACTTCTTGTTTACGATGACTCGTGGCTTCCAACTCTTGCTGCAGAAACTTAATCTTTTGGGTTAAATCCTTAACTTCGACAGTTCCCTCGTGGCACTTCTTTTCCAGTGACAACTCCAGCTCGCGTTTCTGATTGTTGAAGGACTTGAGCTGTTCATTCCTTTCAGTATGTAAAGAGTCCAACTCTTGCTGCAGAGACTTTGCCTGTGCCATTAGATCATCAATTTTCGACTTTGAGTTGGTCTGATTTTCCTCAAATCTTGTAAGAAGATTAGAAAATTGATCTGATTTCTCTTGAAATGCTGCTTCCATTTGTTTAAATTCATTTGACTTGCACGTAATCTGCTCTCCGAGTTCTTTCTTGTGTACACATGAGGTTTCAAGCTCAATCTTCATCATAGCAATTTGATCCTCTAATGTATTTATCTCAGCCAACCTCTCGCTCTCATGAACCTCGTATTTCTTGGTAAGAGACAAGAGATCTTCTTCTTTTTCTGTTAGTTTCTCCTTTAACCAGGCAGATTCATTTATCAACTTGTCTGTCATGCTATTTTCCGTGCCTTGATTGTTCAAGTCCTTGAAAAAATCTCGAGATTCTGGTTCTTGGACAGAAGATGTTGGTGAATCAGGTAATGAATCCAAGTCCAAACTTGCATTTTCGTGATTTGTAGTGTTCGAAAAGTATGAGCTGCCTTCGCCAGCAAATTGCCACGGGGAATGATATGCTTCGGAATCTGAAACTGAAGAAGATGAAGATGCAGCATCGTCCCCGGCTTTTGCACAAAGATTATACTTTACTTCACCTTTGAGATTTTCATACTTAGCATAGAGGGACTGGTATTGTTTGTGGAGATCATCAACAAGTTGGATAAGTTCTGATCTTCTCCTTATGTTCCCATCTCTACTTCCTTTGTTCATACTCTTGCTCAGCTTCACAATCCTTTTTACCTTGTTTTCAATCTCTGTAATAAAGAACAAACTCTTCGAGTTACGACTCTGACAACAACAACAACATACCTAGTGAAATCTCACGAAGTCGGGTGTGGGGAGGTAGAGTGTACACAGACCTTACCCCTACCTAGAGGAAGTAGAGAGGTTGTTTCCCAAAGACCCTCGGATCAAGTAAATGAAATCATAGTAGTAATGAAAAGGAAAACAACAGTGAAGAAAACATGGCAACTAATAGTAAAGCAGTTGTGTCGAGCATACAAGCAAGGAACAGTAACAACAGCAAAATAGTGTGATCACCTAAACATAATAATAAACAACAGATGGTATAAAAAATAACAAAAGCAAGGAACTATATGAATAAGGGTAATACTACGATAGACACGGTGCTCCAGACTACCACCAAACCTAATCCTGTCGAAAAGCAAGTTAATGAAGCATGCAAAAAAACAGAAAATGCCTGTTATCCCACTTGATACTTCACAGGATGAACAACTTATACCCTAAACATATGGCTACTTTGTGTGCTACAAAATTCCGTGTTTAGGGAAAAATCGAGCTGGAAGATGTGTTTCAAATTGCACGCAATTTGCCTCTAATAAACTAAACCACAACCCCTCATAACATTGTAAGGGCTGAGGCTGTTTTCAAGTGGAATAGTTACCTATTTTTATGCCTTTCAACTGTTCTTCTTTTTCAGGATCCATATGACTCTGAAAAGCCTTCATGGAACCCTTCAAACGTTGTTTCGCCATCTCTGCTTCCATTATTTCA
Organism: Solanum etuberosum; assembly: GCA_029582245.1. Classification (NCBI taxonomy): domain Eukaryota; kingdom Viridiplantae; phylum Streptophyta; class Magnoliopsida; order Solanales; family Solanaceae; genus Solanum; species Solanum etuberosum. Next base: position 29,303 of record JAJONR010008915.1, read on the forward strand.
AAGGGAAGTACCACTAAGATTGACCGATTGCTAGCGTCAAAATGGCTGATCCATCTGAGACAAAGGACATCCAGGATCTGCCACAGCCCATGAGCAAATGTAAAATTCAGAAACAAATTTAACTGTCCTGATATTAATTCATCAACATTCTTAGCATCCAATAAAACTCTGTTCATGAAATGCTTTGATTTGGCTTAAAATGACCTATGTTCTGAAAAAACTATCAACATATAACATCAACAACAGAGACGGATCCAAAATCTAAATTTGATGAGTTCAATTTATATTCTCATCACCGAACCCCTTATGGTTCAAAACTTAGAATTGTTAAATTTTAGTATATTTTCACATATATTTGTTGTGCTCTAAATGAAAAATATTGGATTCAATTGAACACGTTGGTCGTTGGCACTACGTTGTGTTCCCCTGTGATCACTTTTCAGAATAAGCATAAATACAAACTAAATTGAACAATTTCTAGAGGTGATCATCATAATAATCTTGAACATGCTAATAGGAAGACCAAAACTCAATTCCAGCAGCTAATAACATAGAAAATTGTCCCTTGAATGCGAGATACTTTGTGCACCAGACTGCCCTTTAATAACATAAAAGGTAATTATTGAACAACTATTTCATTTCAAGTCTATAAATGATTTGTTTGATATATTTGCATGGTCCAAACTAGTAATATACATGGAAGAAAATCCAAACACAATTTTTTTTTAATGATTTTCGTATTAATCATCCATGCATATTCGAATTTAATGCAACAACAACAACATTTGCTATGTAATCCCACAAGTGAGGTAAGTCTGAGGAGGGTGCATGGCGTGTACGCAACTTTACCCCTATATCTTGTAGAGGTAGAAAAACTGTTTCCGATACGTACATGAACAGATCTAATGTAATTAACATTTGAATTCATGGATGTACAAACATAATCTCTCATTAATAATCATTAGGACTATCCAAAATTTATCTTTATTTGTCCATTACAACATAGAAAATGCAAAACAAAAAGATAAAAACAAAATATAAAAAACTGCAAATTCTTACCTGAAAAACTGTGAGGAAATAGATAAATAGCCATTTGCATTTGTTTTCTTAACATGTGTAGTATCTTGAAACTAATGGGAAATTTCAGTTACTTTTTCTACCATGATATTCTATGGCTATTAGTCATCAATCTATCATAAATATATTTCACAGTAACGTATTAGACATTATTTTATCTATAAGATTCAACATTGACAACGGACATATTTAACGGACCATAAAATGTTAATAAACGTTTTACGAAACAATAGTTTATCTGTTTTTTTTTTTAATATAAATTTTGGGAATTTATTTAATTTTTAATTAGTAAAATAAATATATTATTTAAAAAAATATTTCAGTAATTTAATTTTTAACTAAAGGACATTCAATTTTTAATATAGTATGTATGAATGAATGAATTTTTTACTAAGTTTGGTTGAATTAGACGAAAGCATGTTCATTTTCATCTTTGAGTATTGTTTGGGGATAGATAAGATTGAGTTGTTGAATCTTCAAAAAATCAAGTCCCTGCGAGTATTATAATCTTCTAAGAAGATTACTAGAGGAGAGTGATCAGAGGATACTCTAGGCAAATGGTGGAAGCAAAACGGCCTCCTTTCAAAGTGTGATTTGTCGTTTCCAATGCGGTTAATTGCTATTAGGCTTTTTAGGAAAGTTCCATTTCGATCCTATTAAAATCCGAGCACCAACTCTTATTCTTGTCGTGTATTGGATCAATGGGATGTCGTTGACTGTCAGCATCTGAAATCTTTAAATCTATCGTACTGATGGATTTCTGCAGCAGCTTATTATTTCTCAATTTCAATCCCTAGAGGCTTGAAGATTCAGTATTCTCCAAATTTGGTATCATTTGAGTATACGGGAGATCAAATTCCTCAACTTACAATTGTAAGAGAGTCGAGAAAATTGAAGCACTCAAAAATTGTTTTTCCACTGCTGCGACAATTTAATTGATGCATGGTTTTGTAAGTTGAGGAAGTTACTATCTAATTCGACCTATTGGTCTCAAGTTTCCCTTTATTTTCCCAAATGCAATATGATCAAAAATGAAAGATTTGGAATGGCACCACTGAGTTGCTACACCCCAGGTAGACGTTTCTGTTGCTACTCCCAAGTGGATATTGTAGTGCCCAATGTTTGTGGATGAGTTGTCATCCTAGGAGACTCAATCTACACTCAAGTATTGAAATGATTACATGCTTCATCCGTCGTTTATTAATAATGTACACGAAGAATTCTAAGTCTTTCTTCTTCTCAACGAAGCAAGCTTTGGCATAGTCAATTAACAGAAATACAGGCTTTTGATGAGAAAAATCAGCCGTTGCAACTCAGAAGTGGCCGGGAGCTGGCAATAAGCACCCTTACGAAGAGGAAGAAAGTCTATTTTTTATTAGATTGGCGATGCAGTTAATTTATCACTATTTCAAATCGAATGCACTTATTCATTTCAGAAGTTTATTCATTTGTTTCTCATTAACTATCTTATTCATTTTAGAAGTTTATTCATTTGTTTGTCAGTATAGATTTTTTTTTCTTTTATCATGACGCTCTAGAATATCATTTGTTACTCCCGAACCACAGAAAGTTTATCCTTAGAATATGTGGATTCACGTGCATTTAACTTTATACTTGTTGCTGCTGGAAGTTTCACACCGTTTACTTTATAAATTGTATTGTATTAATTTGGTTATGTTCAATGACATATTTCTTCTCTTTTGTTTTGTACCTTGTTAATTTATTTGTGATCGTCAAATATCTTTAATTGTTTGAACAAAGTAATTTTCACGTCTCCAATAATATGCTCTTACTTTTTTCACATATAGAGTTTACTAAAACTATCATGTAATAGAAATTTACAAATCTCTCAACTCCCCACTCCTATGGGATATTGACCCATTAATTAACTTATGTGATTCTAGGCTAGAGTTCTAGTTATTCTAAAGAAAATGGGTTAAACATCCTTTAAGATTCGTCAAAAACAATTACCGACCAAACTTAGATTAATTTGTATGCTAAAGAATTTGAAAAGTCGAGTATTTAAGTGAGAAAATATTTTTTAAACTTTATACCTTTCTTTGAGATTGAAACTCCAAATTATTCTTTTCTTATGAAATGTTTATTATTCGTTGATAGATCTAAAGCTTATGCCGTAGAAGCTGACATCAGGCTATTGGCCTTTTATCTGCATCTTCCCTCGTAATATGGTTCCTCATCCCTCGATATAAAGAAGTTTAGAAGGCAAGAATGATAAGCATTCGGGCCTCTAAAGCAAGATTAAAGTGTCCTCTTGGATAAGAAATTAGTTGACAAACTTGGCACTTCAAAACTCCTTTGTATTTTAAATGAAATGGCTTGCATTTTCTTTTGAAAAACAAAATAACATGTTTGTACAAAAATTATTGCACAAAAATGCACTATAATGAGCTCAATACTTGAAATTAATGTGCATGCTTGAAAAACTTTTTTTTTTGGAGTAACATGACCTTAAAACAAAATGTTGATTCCCTTTATAAAAAACTAAAAGCTACCGTCACGATAATAATTCATTTTTAACTAATGGCATCCAAATAATTCATTTTTAACTAATGTCAATCATTTGGATGCCATTAGTTAAATAAGTAAATAAATGCTAAACATATAAGTAGCCATAAATGATTCCAAGCGAGGACCACTTATTTTGCTTGCTATTCGAATAGTCTAAGAATATAGAGAGATGGCCCATTGCTCGGATGAAAGATAGCGTGGAGTCTCATTTCGAGACTCCATATGGGAGAGTCTAGCGTTAAGACTCCAAATTCGTTTGCGCCAATTACATATGCAAAGAGAAGACAAAATAAGAATTAGAAAAGAGATGTAGTTTTCAATAATGATGTCACGACCCAGGGGTATCCCCTAGATGTAACACGGCGTATTTGACCCCGAAGGGGTCTCATACAAGCCCTTAGCGTATCATAAACATAAGTAATAGAAATGATGCGGAATTAAAAAATTTCTTTACAATCGAAGTCTTTCATAAAACCAAAATAGAAGTCTAGACATTGTCTCGAAAAGCCATCTAATACAATCGAGAATCAAATAGGGTCACAACCCTTACAACATAGTCTCAAAATAGAACATAAGGAAGAAACTAGAAATGAACAACTCTTGTCCTCGAACCATGAGGACTCACCAAAAGCAAGGAGAGAATCAATCCAAGCTTGATCAAGAAGGAAGCACACCTCAACAACCGGGACCTACACTTATAGAAAAATGTAGAAAATATGGGTTAGTACAAAAATGCACTAAGTATGATAGC
>JAJONR010008916.1:0-48371 GCA_029582245.1 Solanum etuberosum
CAGTGTCCCGTCTAGTCCAACACTGATAATTATATAGCAACATGCAAATTCGGATTAAATTTTCAATGTCCCGAGTTGCTTGGATACAGAGTTGCCTTTGTTAGAAAGCATTTTACCCTCCATATGGGACTTCCAATGTGGATACTGAAGATAACGCAAATTAAAGATAAACACAAAAATGCAAAAACAAAAAGGAAAAAAAAAACTAAGAAACAAAAATACACAACACTAGCACGGCCCAACTATTGATTAGCCCTAGTGTCCGGATCAACTTACCCACATCTCAGCTAATACTAATAATATAATATTACATCCCTCCTACGAAAAAGTCCGGCTATGCCTGACCATCATAACATTCATAAATGAGTTTAATAAATGAATAGTGGAATCCAGACACAATCATTAGATTCGCCCCAAAGAAGTTCAACCACTCAAACGCAATAACTCCCTCCAAGAGTATTTTTCTGAAAAGTTATTTTATGAAAAAAAAGAAAAAAAAAATTACCAAAATAAGCAAAGGTTTAGAAGTTTGGCCACACCGGTACTAAGTTAGGCTGCGCATAAAATCCAAAGGCATCTACAACTATCCATTTAAAAAACGTGTTTGAAAAGTAAGCACATTGAACTGCAAATTAAATTCAGTGTCCCGTCTAGTCCAACACTGATAATTATATAGCAACATGCAAATTCGGATTAAATTTTCAATGTCCCGAGTTGCTTGGATACAGAGTTGCCTTTGTTAGAAAGCATTTTACCCTCCATATGGGACTTCCAATGTGGATACTGAAGATAACGCAAATTAAAGATAAACACAAAAATGCAAAAACAAAAAGGAAAAAAAAAACTAAGAAACAAAAATACACAACACTAGCACGGCCCAACTATTGATTAGCCCTAGTGTCCGGATCAACTTACCCACATCTCAGCTAATACTAATAATATAATATTACATCCCTCCTACGAAAAAGTCCGGCTATGCCTGACCATCATAACATTCATAAATGAGTTTAACAAATGAATAGTGGAATCCAGACACAATCATTAGATTCGCCCCAGAGAAGTTCAACCACTCAAACCCTCCCTCCCTCTTCCCCCTCCCTCTTTGTGTGTTCAAGGGGGAATGGGGGCTAGATGCAGAATATAATCAGAGAGACAAGATGTACTGAAAACACGAATGAGAGTGGTATATGTCACAATCTACTGGAAACACGAATATCGTTAAGAACTTAACAATCAGGAAGATTAAATTATGATATAAGCATAATACAAGACGTTTGAAGCTCAATAGAGATGCTACTAGTCCTAATACAAGCTAAATATTTTGTCAAAATACAAAAGCAAAACATTCTTGCGAATCTAATTGCTGAGCATATCCATGATAAACAATCCATTCTAATCAATTCTGCTAGATCAGATTTAGAAAAGCTGATGAGCTGCCTTCATGAATGATAAACTAACTGCATTCTCAAGAATGGAACAATCAAAACCAAGAATAAGGCACAGAGTGGTGATTAATCTGTATGATCAGTCACAAAGTATCTATAATTACTTGTGGTAACCACATTTCTATTGACTCAACAATAGAAGACGGAGGATATCTCATCTCTTACCACGAAACAGGAGGTACGAAAATCCCTAGAATTTGACCATAACATTTAGTGAGTTGCAATTCGTCTAAAAACAGCTCGGAATGTTTGTCCACCGTTGCGTGCTACCTTTTGTCCTTCTTCTGTTGCAGCAGTAAGAAGCTTTACAACCTGATCAGCTTCAAGTTCTTCAGTCGTAAGTGCCTCAAACATCGGATGTTCTTCCAAACATGAATTCATCCACTCACCAAGCTCCTCAACATCCGTTATTGTGTATATAATCCCACCAACTGCAAGCACATACGCATACTCATCTAACAAGAATGGACTAATAACACGTCGACGATGATTCTTCTCTTTAAAATGAGGATCCGGGAACAAGAAAAACATCTTTTTAAGCTGTCCTTTCCCAAAATAATTAGGAATATACTTCATTGAATTTGTCCGTACCACAGAAATATTCTGATATTGACCCGGATTAGTCGTCCTCAACCCCAAAATCCGCTCCTTCACATACTCAGTCACCTTGTCCCGCAACTCCATCCCAATCATAAGATTATCAGGGAAAAGAGGCGCGAGGGCGATCAATAAACCACCAAATCCACAACCAACATCAGCAAACTCGATCCTTTTAGAAGGATCAACTTTAACCACTTCAGGATAATGTAGAGAATAATCAACCTCCTCAGCAGAAATAGGAATCGGAAAATGTGAGTCACTTAAGGGATTACTATGAGCACGGGCTCGATAAAAACGTTTTCGGGGCAAACCAGTTTTCTTGTTGTGGGTAGGATTTTCACCCATCATCTCTTCCTTATTTCTTCTAGTTTTTACTTTTTCCAACTGCATAACAGTTAACACATCAATTGAATGAATCTTAAAACAGAAAATTCATTTTTGATACATCTCATATGAGCAATCATATCAGCAAAACAGCACAGTTTCAGAGTGATTTGCCTCTAATTCTAAGCAATTATACTAATTATTATTACTAATTTGCTTGAGTTTGATAGAAAAATCATAACACGAAGTTAAAAAATACGGAAATAGTATGAGAAAATTTGCAGTTACATACCTTTTTGAGATATTCAGAGTTCAGCGCTAGAACAGATGAATAAGGATTGGACTAGAGCCCTAGTAGTGCTTGTTAATTGGGCTTTATTTCCACCTAATTATGGGCCTGGTCATCCATTTGCATCGGCCCAGTTCACCAAATATTATTATTTTTTTAAAGAAAGAAGCATTGAAAAATTCAGCGTAAATTATTTGTTTTATCCTCACACTATTGACAGACTTAAAAACATTCATTTATTTGATTGACTGAATTTAAATACATCCCTCATCTTATAACATGAGTGAAATACATCCCTGAATTCTCGACAAGTTTAGGCGTGTTTTTAACACTTCTCTCGACTTTTTATTAAGAGTTTTATGCTCCTACAAGAGTTTGAAACCACTTGTTATGTCATATGTTTAGGCGTGTTTTTAACACTTCTCTCGACTTTTTATTAAGAGTTTTATGTTCCTACAAGAGTTTGAAACCACTTGTTATGTCATATGATGGGGTGTATCTAAGTTTAGTTAATCAAGTAGAAAAGTATTTTTTTTAAGATTGTCAATAATTCGAGATTGAAACTAATAATTTACAACAAATTTAGAGGTGTTTTCAATATTATTTTTAAGAAAAATAAAATGAAAGACTTATTTCGTGTAATAACCTCAACTGAGACCATATGCATAATCAAAAATTTTAAGTTAATGGGTCTACGACGATCTCCAAGTTAATATAAAATAATAATTAAATTCACAATAAAATATTTTAGATATTTAATTAGTAATATTTTTACACATATACAAAGTATGTATACAAGTTAATGAGTTCCGTGTCACGGACATTCTTCACTGTTAGGCGCGGCTTAGTGTAATTAATAGACTAAAATCACGAATTAATAAGATATTATAAGTATTTTAAATTAAATTCATGTATATTTTTTAAAATTCACCATTTTAATCTTTTTAGATGCAAAATTATAAAGTTATGTTTCTTAAAATCTAAAAAAATGAAATCTTTTATTTATGATAATTAAAATTATATATTATATAGAATTAAATATCATTGTCTAGTCATTTTAACATAAAATTCTGTAATTTCTTGTATATTACCTAGGAATACATTAAATCTACAGAAAAAATCTTATTGTAATCACTAGAAAATTATTATTTGTTTTATAAAGTTACAATTAATATTTGGAAAAATTTGTTATTTCCTTTATAGTCATGGAGTCAAGGAATATATTTTTTTTAAGAAAGAAATATCTCGTTTAGTTGATTGACAATATAACTTTGTATGATATTTTATAACTTTGAATTAAATTACTTAAATCTTATTATTTGTCAAAAAGACTTTTAACAAAAAAACTTATGTTAGTGGCGAATCTTCTATCGTTTTTCTATCTCTTATCGAAAAAACACTTTTTTTTTCCATTTAAGAATTATTAACTCCACGACAAAATCACTGCAGCTATACCAACAAAGTCAACCTAAATTATTCTTTTCACTACATTTTTTACTAAATCAATTATTATAACCAAATGTATTTAGTATGAACATACACTATTTCACTCATTTACAATATGGATATAGTACTTTTTCAAGATTTTTTTAATTCAATTAACTTATTTACTATGATATATGGATGTAGGGTGATTTTTAATTATAACCCTCAAATGGTCTTTAATTTTCGCTCTTGCGGCTTGTTTAATATCGTTATTTATGACCTAATTTTGCTACACATAAGTTTGGAAAACGCTTGCCTCACTTGGCATAAATTTTGTAGAAATTAAATTATGTGTCATAAGTTGTGTAGTAGTGCTATGACCTAATTTTGCTAAACATAAGTTTAGAGAATTTTTGCCTTATTCCGTGCAAGTTGAGTAGCAATTAAGTTATGCCTTTTACGGCATTACTCGTGGGTTCTGTTGTTTTGCCTCTATAGACATAAGTTAGGTAGGAACTCAATTATGCCTTTTACGATAGAACTTGTGTATTTTGAATTGAGCTTTTGTTTCTATCGGCATAATATCTATAGGAATTAAGCAGCATATCTCATGTTATATATATTATTATATGAAAAAATAAACTTATGTCAAATGAAAATTGTTGCTAGAGGTATTTTCGGCCACTTATTGTTTAGGCATAATACACATGTGCCTTTTAACCTGGCCTCAGCTAGCATCTACGCTCTCCAAACTATAGGTGTGTACAAGTAGACATTTAAACTATTGTAAAGTTGAACAAACAGACAAACACGTCCTGCATGACATTCTTTCCGTGATAGAGGGAGTAATAATTAACGAGTTTCAAACAACAATGGATGGATATCTGATGAGGTACTACTTGTGTTAGTCCATGTGTAGTTAACTTCTGATATCACAGTTCTTTCTGCTGTATCACCCTTATCCAGTTGAAAATTTGTTACTGCTGCAGCTGGCATTTGTGATCTAATGGCTTCCAATGCTGTAGTTACTTCCTTCATAGTTGGCCTTTTCTTTCCATTCAAGTTCATGCAACGATACGCTATATTAGCAGCCGCCATTATATCCTCTTTTCTACCTTCTTGTGAAATTTTTGTATAGATAATCGTATCAAGGAGATTTCTATCTGTTGCCAAAAGGAAATTTGTTGCTAAACTTCTGTCTTGGTTTGTTGTGGTTGAAATTGCTTTCTTTCCTGTTAAGAGTTCAGCAAGAACAACTCCGAAGCTATAGACATCACTTTTTTCAGTATATTGGCTGGATTGGAAGTACTCGGGATCTAAATAGCCAAATGTTCCTTGGACTCCGGTCGTTAGGTGAGTTTGATCAATTGCAATAGACCTTGAAGTGCCGAAATCTGATACCTTGGCACGGTATTTTTCATCTAAAAGTATATTGCTTGATTTGATGTCCCTATGATAGACTGGAACAGAAGTTGCTGAGTGTAGATAAGCCAATGCTCCAGCTACCTCTGTGGCAATTCTCAAACGCGTGCTCCAAGTAAAGGGAAACTCATTGTTCTCATTATGTATGAGGCTGTAAAGTGTGCCATTAATTATGAACTCGTATACTAGTAGAGGAACTTCTGTTTCCAAACAACAGCCGAGTAGCTTCACCACATTCCTGTGATTGATTTGTGAAAGAACAGCCACCTCGTTGATAAACTGATCCAACTGGTTTTCGTCTACCAGCTTAGACTTTTTCACTGCTACAATCTTTCCATCAGGTAACATGCCCTTATATACCGTACCTTGACCTCCACGACCAAGTATGCGATTTTCATTGAAGTGATCTGTTGCCTTCTCCAGCTCTTTAGCAGTGAAAAGTTTTCCTTTGTCAATAGTACCTTCATTATTGGATGATAGCTGTTGTTGTAGTAAGAGACCGCCATTTCGCTTAAAAAACCTTTGTCTTTGTCTTTTGTTCCTTCTCTTCTTGACTGTTTTGTACAATAAATAGCTCCCAAACAGTAGTAGCGGTACTCCGATACTTATGCATACAACTGTGGAGATAGGAGTGACGAGAGTTAGCCAATAAGCTAGAAAGGCAACCACAAAGTATCAAAATAAGGATGTAGTTCTGACAGCATTGAGTTTTCATCAAATGGCTAGGAAGTATAACGAAAGGTGACTTACTGAGGAGAATGATACCGGGAAATCGCTTCATATAGATTACCACGTCTGTGCAATTGGTGCATCGTTGAATGGCTGATAACACAATGTTAGAATGATATGCATCAGGGAAATACATACACTAAATATAAGTGCCTAATTGATTTTCTCTCCTATGCTTCCGGGGAAGTTATGTGAATTGAGTTCTTTTTTCTACTCTCGAATCTTAGTTTTCGAACTCCATAGCAAAAGATTCCCTACAGTCAACTTAATTTTTGTACTAACTTTATCATATCATTGTGAACTTCACATACTACTACTTAGATCATAATCATGAAATGAAAGAGAAATGATGCTTTAGATTCTAAATGCACGAATGGGGGGGGGGGGGGGCAGTTCTGTCATACATGCATTGATCCAGTCGAAGAACCTATTCCAGAGCGATTACTCCACCTAGCCTATCTTCCTGCCCGGCCCCAGTTCTCTATACTCTGTTCCACAATCAATCCCACATCCATCTATTTGAAGAAGGTCCAATTCCGCGCTCTTCTAATCAAGAACTCCTTTACATCTAGTGCTCAATGAAGCCTTATTTTGAGCATATACAATAACAGGTCTTGTTGGCGATACGAGTGTGACTAAATGGGAAAATTAGGATTATGGTATACCTCAATTTGACCCTATTGTGTTCTGCCAGGGGCAAGGCCTAAATTGGACACACAAACAATTCAAACTATCCTAAAACTACTTATGTTGATTGATCTAGAATAGTGTTCAATCTAGTCTCGTAAACGTATATTCAGTCTTTCTCCTAAAAATTATTCACCTGACCTGATGTGCATATATGCATGATACTATTTAATGCAACAGAGTACTCACAACTCCACATATATATCAAATGATTATGTACCTTGGCATCCGTTAGAGAAGTATGGATTTCCTTGTGTTCCAGGACCACATCGACACTGCAAATTTGCCACGGAAGTACCATCTTCCAACTTAACAACAGCCTCAGACTTGTCGCAGAGCAATCCGGCTTCTAACTCTTTGGCTTGGAGAGTCCAGAGCCAAACAACAGGAGCATGACCAAGAAAAACAAAGGGCTGTGCAACTTCATCTGGAACCCAAGTTTGGTCTACCAAGAAAACTGCACTGCATCTCGGGTAAGCCTCTTGCTGAATCCCCGAGTTAGTGAAGTTTGCTTTGTATGAACTAAGATCAAAAGGGACAAGAGATTGACAACAATTGATGCCATAGCATCCTGTCAACGTAGCACCTTCACTACAGATCGATGTACACCCCGAGAGAACATTTTGTTTCTGTGTCACAAGACCATTTCCACAACCAACAAGCATCAACTTATTCCTATCCTTGGCGTAATAAAAAGGACTTCCAGACAAATCTGTCCCCGTTGTGATGATTTTACTACCTTCACTCGATTTGTTGCAAAAATTCACTATTGAAACTGAAGTAGTAATAGTTTGGTTTTCAATTGACACAGATATCACCTCACTTTGAAGTTCAACTTGCAGAAATGAATTCATAAAAGGCTTAGGAGGATCATAACTTTTATCGCACTTTATCAAGTACCACGAGTTAAGGGAGCAACTAGCACTCAATCCAAATGGATAAGGAATTGTAAGGTTACCACATCTCTCTTCACAGCCAGGCTTTGCAAGAGATGTAGCTGCTGTTGAATGATCTAAAACCATAAGCCATGAAAGAAGCAACAACAAACATACAAATTCAAGATTCATTTTGGAAGTTTTTCAAAGAATTGAACTAATTCAAAATCTTGAACTTTGTACTTGTAAGAGATCAAGCTTTGTACAGGCATATCATTGTCTTAGTTGTCTTGTTGGATCAAGTCATAAATTGAGAAAAGAAGTTGAAAATATATATTTATTTATTTTTGGTTTTCCATCCGGTGTCGGAGCCCACATTAGAGCCCTGACTAAATCCGAATCGCTCACTGCAGGGTCCATTCAAGGGTGACGCTCCCAACATGATTTTCTCTATACCTGAACTTAAACCCAAGACATCTGGTTAAGGGCACGTTGGTTGTTTGAAAAAAATATTTAAGTATTGGTACAAGTGGATTAATTTGCACCAAGACTTGGTCTAAGAAGAAAAAGATATTTTGTATGTAGAAGTCAGATCCTTATTTGCTTAATTAAGTTCAAGTTTTGTCCTTACAGTTGAGCAGTAGCCATAATTAACCATCAATTCTTATGCCATCAATTCTCTTTTATTGTCAACTGCCGGCTAGTGAATTTAAATAATTGCAAATCAACAAGAAATGTTTAAAAAATAAGGAATGAGTAGTAAAAAATTACAAGTTATATTGACTATTCCGTCTGGTAAACTAATAATGGTGAAACGATTTGGAATAAAAAAAAAACTTGTTGGTATGTAGCTTATTATATTTTTTGTTAATTTTCACTTTAAGAAGGAAAATAATAGTAATATATTCTTCATGTTTAAGAAAAACTATTAATTACGCAAATATTCCTACCATATTCACTAATTCTCCCTATAGTTTGAAATAATTACATATTGTCTCACTAATATCAAATTTTTGGTCAGATACACCTAGTTATATATGCATATTTGCTACCAGATACACTCTGAAATACAAATATATAGGGAGAGAGGCGAACGAGAGAGTATGTGTATCATAGATACATGTGAATCACACTAGATACATATATTTAGGATACCACATACATTTTGAGATACATATAATTAGGAGAGAGGTGAGTGAGATAGGAGAGAGGCGAATAAGAGAGTTAAATGCATGCGAATCCACTTTGATACAGTGTATATGAAACAGATAATACCTAATTTTGACCTCATGTATTTGAAATACAATGTAATTTTTTTTTCACCGAGAACCAATGTATCTAGGGACCAAAATGTTGCACGGATGGTAATTTCAAAAACTCATAGAAAGACTTATAATTAAGCTCTAAACTAATGAAATTTTTATTATTTGCCCTTTTTAAGAAAAAAATAATCTCATTGTCTTCTTTAATACTCCAAAATTAAGGATATTTTATCCTCATTAGGGTATCTGTGTAAATAGACTTGATAGAGAATAAGAAGAAATGCACTTTATTCATATTTAGGAGCTGATACGACAATGAATCCTAACAGCTTGGTTGGATGGTTGTTGCCTATTATATTGTTATTTAAATATAAGGTTGTTTTGTTTGTTACTTATATTTTATTGAATTGTATCGACAAATTCATCCTTAGGTAAAGAGTAAAAGTTTAATCTTACGTAATGGTCAATTTGGTGTAATCACCCTGTTATCTTTTCTTTTTTTTTCTCATTTTGTCTTTAATCTTATTTTATTTTTTAGCCCATTTTTTTATAATAGCTCAACCTCATATCCTACTTTTCTTATAAATTTATCCTTCAAATTGTTGATGTCTGTCATTATGTAACGACGGAAAAATACAACATATCCAAAAGAATATTGTATTCATTAAAATAATACAATATCATATAATAAAACATAATATAATATGATATATTATGAAACAATGTGTAACAATTATCAGTCTAGTGATACAACAACTAATCCCATACATTACTATCTGAATCCAGTAGGACCACCACCCAAAAGAAAATAACAAAAACCAAAAAAGCAACCCAACCCCACCAAAAAAGAAACACTTTTAACCTAACGAACAATACGCGGAAAGAGCAACTGTGTTAAAGCACAGAAAGAAGAAAAAATTGTCAAAAGTTGAGAATGAAAATGAAAATCTTTAAAAAATGCAGCAGCAGAATGTCAACCAAACTAAGCTTTAGCTACATGTAATTCTTGTGTTATATCCAAGTTTCCAAGAACGTGTGGCTATTGCGTAGTCAGGATTTTCACTAAAAAGGTGAAAAAAGTAAACACACGAAGAAATCAAAGAAGATTCAATATCTACTATATATACATAAAATATAATTTTAACCATGTACAGTGATTAAAGTTAGTTTTCAACCACTAAGTCAACCTCTAATCTTACGTTAGGAAGTTCAAAATCAATATATAGACATAAAAATTCTTTAAAATACCTTAAATATATAATATAATATTTTACCGAGGAGGTTAGGGTGAACCCCTCGACTACCTCTAGGTCCGCCCTGCATGTATAAACAGAATAATTTTCCACTGAGGAGTCGTACTAGCTCCGCCCACAATCATACTTTTGAAGACACGTACTAAATTATATGAGAAGCTTCTTTGAAGATATTCAGTTGACTGACTCTGAAGACATGCAAAAGAGAGGTTTCTGTGAAACTTTCCAGTTGACATGAACTGTATCATGACTTAAAAGACTTCAACAGGGCTTGTGAGGAAGTGAACAACTTCAATTCCAATTCCAAAGTGAAGAACCAAAGAAATGCAATAAATTTTCTACTTCAAATTCTTAAACCATACACAGAATTTGTCATGGAAAACATCCCAAAACTACAACTGGAACGTACACTTTCAATTCCAACATGCTTTCCACAGAGAAACTCAGTACCAAGCACTACAGCAACATCAGACGGAATTTCTTTGAGAAATAGCAGCAACAATACAAGAAGTTCTAGTCCACAGCATGCTGTTGCAATTCAATTTAATCACGGAATCGGTCAAGTTGGAGCCACAGTACTGCCTTCTCCCATTCAAAATGAATCTGTCTCTAGGCCTACCGCTCCTGATCCTCAGACGCTTCCCACTTCCTTTCTTAGGCCCAGTTAAGCAAAACACATTTCTCAATGCTTCCAATTTATATACTCACGATGTACTTTCCTTTTTAGTCTGTTTAAAAAGTAATGACCCTGTTCCTTTTTCTTGGCAACCGTTCAAGTTCAGCTTTCCACCTGGCATGTTTAACGCCACAAGATTAAAGGGCATACATTTGACATAACTTTAATTTAGAACTATAAGATTGAAAAACCTTCTTAATTTTCTTTAAATCTGTGTCAAGTCAAACTAGGTCATTCTTTTTTAAACGAAGGGAGTATATGCTTTGTTTTTTTCCTTGAACGGGTGAACATGCAGAAGGTACAGATTATGGATGTGAATTTAACTTATGTGCCTTCATATTGAAAGACATTTTGCAGTATTAGTGCATTTTAACATGTTGCAATTAGCTGTTTTTCTTTCAGGTTACTTATCTTTCACTTATTATGGATAGTTAACTGTAGTTACTTGCTTAGATGATGTTAAAGTTATCTGTTACACTGTCAGCGTATAGAAGTTGAACCACGTTATATCTTATCTGGTGAACTCTCAGGAAATGGACAATCAGATATACTTAACTGAATCATGAACATGAATAATCATCCATAAGACAGAAACCTTTAAGCGAACTTCACAAAAATACTCCTTCATGAACACAAGATGATACAACCAAACTGACAAAGGGTAAAAGTAGATTATCGTCTTTCTCTATTAACACGATTAATTAACAGAGTAGAGGCATACCACTTGCAGGGACTAAACCAATAAACCTTACCATGTATGTGCCACTCTGCCAAGCAGCATTAGGCGGTAATTGGGAAAAGGCTAGAAAAATTTTCAGTCTGCATCCTGATGCAACATCAGCCAGGATCACAAAAGGGTGGGAGACTGCTCTTCACATTGCAGCCGGGGCTAACAAGGTTCAGTTTGTCGAAGAACTGGTTAAACTTATGAGCCCACTGGAACTGGCACTGCAAAACAAATACGAAAATACTGCACTTTGCTTTGCTGCTGCATCGGGACTAACAAGGATCGCAAAAGTTATGGTAATGAAAAATCGATTCTTGCCAATGGTGAGGGGCAGCAAGGGAGTCACACCATTGCACATGGCTGCTCTACTAGGCCACAGAGAGATGGTGTGGTATCTTTATTCAGTGACAGATCATCAGTATCTAAGCAAAGAGGACTATATTAGCTTACTCATTGCTACTATAAACTCATATTTATTTGGTACGAACATATTCCGGTTCCAAATTTCTTTTTGAAAATGTGAGAACTTGATAAATTTAATACAGCCATTTCACTTATTTTGATAAAGTTGAAACTTCATGAGGAACTTAACACATATATTTTTACTTACTGCTGTTAACAGATGTTGCTTTACATATACTTCAGCAGATGCCTGAATTAGGCATTGAACGAGATCAAAATGAAGACACGATACTCCATGTTTTAGCACGAAAGCCCTTGGCATTTTCTGACAAAATTGGACTTGGAATCTGGCAAAGACTTGTTTATGCATGTAAGTATCTTCATTTGTATCAAAATCGAAATGAATCAGATATATATATATATATATATATATTTATATATCACTAGATTAATGGAACTTCCGATTAATGGGACTTCCTATAGATGTATCTGTTCATTTGCAGAATAGATCAAGCAACATGTCCAGCGGCTCAAAGGAAAAAAATAATACCAAGGGTATGTAGGTATATTTATTCCAGTTGTAATATTTAGCTTCTCTGTAATAGCATTTATGTAACCAACTGATCATAAACATTTTGGAAATGCAGCATACCTGATCATCACAAGGGTAATTCAGCATCTACTAAAAACAATTGGTATGGCACGTATGACATGGTCCCAAGTTCTTGATTATTATTCTCTGTACCTGTCAAACGAAACACCTAATCTGGAGTTTTTCAACACTAGGAGTCAGAAAAGTTCTGGAGACAAAATTAATGCACTTACAAGCCCTTGAATTGGTAAAATGTTCATGGAGAGAAGTTCTCTTGTTGAATGATTCACAAATTGGGAACTTACTTAGAAGTCCTTCGCGGCCATTGTTTGTAGCAGCAGAGTTGGGAAATTTTGAGTTCATAGTAGAGCTTATTCAGTCTTATCCAGATCTCATCTGGAAGGTTGATGAGGAAAGTCGGAGCATCTTTCACATTGCTGTCATTCACCGGCAAGAAAAGATCTACAAACTAATCTACAACATAGGATCACACAAAGATATCATTACGTCCTACAAAAGCACAAATAATGAGAACATTTTACACTTGGCTGCAAAGTTAGCTCCTATAAATCGACTTGGTATTGTATCAGGTGCAGCACTCCAGATGCAACGAGAGTTATTGTGGTTTAAGGTAATTTTTCCACGTCCGATGAGATTCTGTTTCCCTTCAAGTGTAATTTCTTTCTATATTTCATAACATATTACTGCTTCTGCATGTCTAAAGGAAGTTGAGACAATTGTTCAAGCCTCATATAAGGAGATGAGAGACTCAAGGGGTCGAACACCAGGAATGCTGTTCACCGAGGAGCACAGGGAATTGGTCAAAGAGGGAGAGAAGTGGATGAAGGAAACAGCATCATCTTGCATGCTTGTTGCTGCACTAATTACAACAGTAATGTTTGCAGCAATCTTTACTGTGCCAGGAGGGAACAATAACGATACAGGCACCGCGATTTTTCTTAAAGAGAAAGCATTCATTATTTTCTCTATGATGGATGCACTGGCATTGTTTTCTTCAGTAATCTCTATATTGATGTTCTTGTCTATCCTCACTTCACGCTATGCCGAAGAAGACTTCCTATGTACTTTACCAAAAAGGTTGATCATCGGCTTCATCACTCTCTTTATTGCTATAGCAGCAATGTTGATAGCATTTTGTTCAAGCTTTTTCATGGTGCTTGGACATCAAATGGCCTGGATTATCATTCCAGTGGCAGCACTTGCTAGCATTCCTATAACTTTATTTGCATTTCTGCAATTTCCTCTCTTGGCTGATATGATCACATCTTCCTATGGTTCAGGAATATTCACTTTTACAAGTAAGGATACAATTTATTGATTTTTTACAAGTGCGATGTTCATCTTCTTGATGCAAAGAGTATTGGAAATCCTACGGAAAATACTTGACCACGAACATAGTAGGGAATTCTTCAAAGCTCCTTAAGGACAATTTCACCCAGTGTAGCTGTATGCCTCAACAAGCATAGTATAAAACTAGGAACATTGTGGCAAAGGTGAGAAAACAAATTAAAAGGACAGTTCTGTCTAAAACTAAAGGAATGCTAGGAGCTCTAAGATAGATTCAGCTTCATGAGCAAGTTCCATTCTACACCCTGGTGTGCTGTCAAAATTTTTGGAAAATATTTTCTCTAGCAGAATACATTGCTTAAAATCCAGAAAAATGACTTTCTAAATGGAAGTAGAAAAAACAAGTTTACGAGTGACATTCTACATTCTACATCTAACCTAGCTCATCTTTGCCCACACAATCTGTAGCTGGCCCCACCACCCCACCTCTCATAGTATTTGTCTAGATTACAATAACAACAATATACCAGTGAAATCTCATAATAGGGTCTGTTATCTCGTAAAGGTAGAGAGGCTGTTTCCGAAAAGCCATACACATCAAATCCAAGTACAACCAAAGGAAACAATGAGTTTGTCTAGATTATATAAAAATAATTTTAAAACAATAATTTTTCATACATATCGAACACAAAAAAATAAATTAGTACTTACTTATTTTTCTGAAAAACATTTTCCTTTGTGCCGAAAACACCCCACAAGAGTAAAGCAAAAAGGTATTGTTAGGTTAGTCCTGACAGATGGAGGGAGGGAGGGAGTAGCTGAGAATTTTCCACAAAGCTCCAGAAATATGTTTTTGCACAAATGATGAGATACAAAAAAAAAAAAAACATAAAATTAAATGGGTACAAATAGTAGAATATAACTTTTTTGGAATTTCAACCGTTGAAACTGACCTTAATCTGACCAGGGAGCATGAAATGATTGAGTTAATATATCGCTCACGCAATAACTATTTATTAATTATCAATTTAATATTGAATCAATCAATAACTTATTAATTAATTAACGGAAATATATTTAAAATCGATATCCATTAAATC
This sequence comes from Solanum etuberosum, assembly GCA_029582245.1. NCBI lineage: Eukaryota > Viridiplantae > Streptophyta > Magnoliopsida > Solanales > Solanaceae > Solanum > Solanum etuberosum. The sequence continues at coordinate 15,117 of JAJONR010008916.1, forward strand.
TAATCGTTAAGCATAATTATATGCGCAATCATCACAATAAGCAGCCCTTAAAGAGAGTACTATTTTTATCACCACTCATCAATAATAACCATTGGATATTGATTTTAGGCCACCCAAATTAATTTATAAGTTCTACACCACAATTATTTTTATTTAGTTGGTTGTTTGTAAATTACTATATATATTAAATAATTTTTTAATATAAATACAAATTGACACAAAAATTATTGAGTTATACAAAAGCTATCACTATCTATGATGTTTTTCAACCCCCAACAACCACCATTAATACCATTGAATTAGGTTTAAAAAAGAATAATTAATCTCACACATGCACAACCATAAATACAATTCATAGATTAGCCACCAATTTTAAAATAGATAATAGCACAGGGTTTTAAAAAAAATGTTTATCAAATAACAGTAACACATATCATGATATGTTCACATACCACAACTTGTTAGAAAAGACATTTATTTTTCTTGAATGGGCTAATTAAGTTCAGATTAGACATTGTTTTCGATCATCTAATGTTCTTTCTTTTTTTGATTTATATTTAAATTTGGTGAGACATTTTGCTTGAATAGCTAAGTTCATATTATTTGACTATTATATATGGAATCATTGAAATTGAAATGTATGGTATTTTAGATATTGGGATATGAAGAAATCGGAGCGTCACATTTGAATGGATCTTGCCGCGTGCGCTTTAAATTTAATTGAAATTCTAATGCGAGCTTCGAACCACTTGTTGTTGTGTACTCCGTGTCCACTTTATTTGTTTGATCTATTTTTACTAAAAATAGATGATCTAAACTAGTTTCCTTCTAAAAATCAAGATGAATAATCATAAATTTTCACCTTATATAGATGATCTAAAATACTTCTTTCATTCATTTTGATTTGTTACATTTTGATTTTGGTACACCATATATACACCTATTAAAAATAATAATTGGCACGATTATTTACCACACTATTTCTTGAAAAATGATTCGAGGAATAAGTAGTTAGTGATGAGAGTAAAATATGAGGAAAAATAATTATTTTTTTCTTTATATATTAAATATAAAAATCTATTTTTAAAATAGTGAACAAGTAAAAATGAATAGAAAAAGTTAGTTGTCATTTTAGCACACTAAAATAATTGACTACTACTCCCTCCGTTTCTTTTTATATGTCACTTTTTTTTAAAATTGCACTTACATTAAGAAATTAAGTAACTTTACCCTTCTACCCTTATTTAATGTTTTCTTAAGTCAACTTTTCAATAAATGATGAATATGCTAGATTTCAAAAATTAAAACGCATTTGGATGACTATTTAAATTTTTGAGTTTATTTTTAAAATCAGATTTTATAGAATAGTGAATGGAGAGATTAATTAATCAATGTATGAAGTACTCCAATGAATATTAATTACTTATTAATTTTTCTAGATTGGTCAAAGTATATATTTTCAAGACTAATTAACTACTCTATCAAGGATATAATATGAAGAATATGATAATTTATGCATTGATTTTATGAAATAACAAATAATATGGTCCAACTATTTATAGAAAAGAATGACATATAAAAAGGAACCGAGGGAGTATTAATTTTCACCTTTTACCCTTACATTGATGATCTAAAAATAATCATCATTTTAGAAAACTAAAACAATTAACTATTGATTTTTACATTTACCCTTACTCATTTAATGTAGACAGAGATTAATATGGTGAAAAATAGAATATTATTAAATTGAGATAAAAATAATAAATAAGAATAATTTAGTCAAATTATTCGTTCAATTAATATTTTCTTAAAAAACAGTAAGAAGAAAAAAGAAAAGTAAAATAAAGGAAATAGTGTAGTAACACGTCCCACTACCCCTTCCCTCCATTTCGTCAAGTGTCCCTCTAGATAAAAGACATGTGTTTTATTTAAAGTTTAAAGTTCAAAATTATATTATATTAACAAATATCATAATCATAGTTAAGTCAACTAATTTTAGAAAACTATTCTCTAAATTTGATAAAAAATTACAATATATTTCATACAAAATTTGATATTTATTAATATCATTAATTTCATCTTATATTTTTATACGTAAATATTAAAATTGTAGAACATGAAACGTTTATATTTAATGTGATAAATAATAATCTTCAAAAACATTTACATTTAAAACAATGTTTTCTTTCATTTCACAAGAAAAAAAGAAGATAAAATAATATATTTTTTTAAAACGTATATATTTCCCTTCAAACGTACAATAGCCACATTTTTCTCGTTGGAATAATTTTGGTATCTTTTAATTCTAAAAATCTTTTGTCTTTTTAATTTTTATTTTTGTTTCGTGTTCTTTTATTTTATGGGTTTTTTCTAACATTGATAATTCTTCCCTTTTTTTTTTTGTTTCTCAACATAGTATACTATTTCAAAAATAAAGTTTACTAGTACAAAAAATTGTTTAGTTGATTCTCACCTTAAATATCATATAATTTAATATTTAAGTATAAAAATATAAGATGATATTAATAAATATCAAATTTTGTATGGAGTATATTGTAATTCTTATCAAATTTGGAGAGTAGTTTTCTAAAATTAGTTGACTTAACTATGGTTATGATTTTGTTAATATAATATAATATTGACCTTTAAATTTTGAATAAGACACATATCTCTCATCTAGAGGTGCACTTGACAAAATGGAGGGAAGGGGTAATGGAGGAGAGCCGGATCCCCACATTTACACTTAATTTCTTTTCTTCTTTCTTTTGACCTTTCCGATATTTTGAACATGTGATCAATTTTTCTATGCTACATTTTCCAATGTCCTATTTTATGTGACATAGTATATTAAAAAAAAAAGAATATTTTTTTAAATTTGTAGCCTAAAACATTTTATACATATGTGTCTATAAATCATTTCATTAAAGATAAAATGAGATTTTTAAAGTTAAATTATTTCTAATTATAGTAAGTTAACATTCTTTTTGGAACAAATTTAACTAAAAGAAAAGAATGCCACATTCTTCATCGATAGTGGCCGGTAAATCACTGATAAAAAAACAGAATCAATGAAATAAAAATAAGAGAGAGTTGCTCAAATGATAAACATATTTCACTTTCAACTCTAGGATTGTGGTCAGAAACTTCGAATCACCAAAAAAAAAAAAAAAAAAGAAGAAGGTGACAACTAATACTAATTTTTGCTTAGTTAGCTAACTATTCAATTTTTGTAAGCATTAATCATTCTTCTAGACACAAAATTAGAATTGGCAAATATTCAAACAATTATCTAGTCAAGTATAACGCGTAAACAAGACATTTAATGTGAACACCACTTTCAGTCATCAACTTGATGAAAGTATCCCCTGTTGAAATTCAACATATTATGACTCAATTTTTCCCCTTTATATAACTCTTTACAATAATGTATTTTCCCCACAAACCATTAAATCTCCAAATTACAAAAAAAAAAAAAAAAAAACCTCTTATTCTTCTCAAACACAAATGGACTCCCATTTGAAAATCAAAAACTCTTTAGAAAAAAACGAATTCATCTCTCTCCGAGATCATCCATTCCCTTGTCGATTCCGTTACATATCTGAAGTAAACGTTCAACAATCATCGATCAAAAATCATCAATCGAACTATAGTAGTAATAATAGTACGATTGATGAGATTCAACGAGTTGGAAACAATGAACGTAAACACTTTAGTCATCGACATAATTTGTTAACGTACTCGTTGCGTGCCTCGGATTCTGTGCACTGCAATTTCTGTGAGACAACAATTTCAGGCATGTCGTACGGGTGCAAACGTTGTAGGTATTTTCTACATGAGTCATGTTTCGAATTTCCACAAATTATCGAACATTTGGCTCATCCTGAACATCAATTAATTCTCAAGTATGGTATTAACGATCAATTTAATTGCAAAGCATGTCACGTTGGTGATAATCCTGCTTTATTATTCAACTTTCATTATTCATGCGATCACTGTGATTTTTCTCTTCATATGGGATGTGCGTCCATGTCTTATAAAGTTCTTCATAAGGAAATGAGATTGTCTGTATTTTACTCGAATCCTTTAAGGAATGAAGCGGGACCACTCCTTTGTGACATTTGCAACCACTCGATAGAAAAATCGAGTGGTTGGGTATATTATGACTATGGTCATAATTTTGTTACACATTTTGGGTGTGTTGCTGATTTTGTATATGGAAAAGGAGGAAATGATAAAGATTATATTATTGGTGTTAAAAAAGGATTGATTAATCTTGATGGGGACGATACTTCTATAGTAAACTATCAAAAGAATGATGATGAAGGAATGAAATATAAGAGATTTTTCCATCGACATGTTTTGCAACAATTGGATAGGTCGATGGACAATAGTGTGAAGAATCGAAAATGTGGAATTTGTGGTATGGATGTAAGTTCAGACAAGAAAAAAGGATGTTCGAGTTGTGATTTCATTATTCATGAGAGGTGTTCTTTTTTGCCTGAGAAAATTCAACATCCGTTTCATCCACATCCACTGACACTCGTTCCTAAAAAAGACGGAGTTGAAGTTCAATGCGTTGGATGTCGTCAATCAAGTGGTTGTCATACCAACTACACAGTTTTGTACCAATGCAAAATTTGTGAATATCAACTTCATCCATCATGTGCTGCTTGTCCAAGGAGATTAAAAAAACTTGATTTAACTTTGTGTTACTCATTTCCTTATAAGAATGAGGTATCAAAGCTATATTGCAACTATTGTTCAAAAGTTATCAACAAGGATGAATGGCTTTACTATGGAAGAAGTAACGATGAGAAGAGGCACATTACTTGTCAATTGGCTGTTGGGATTTCGAATTGTTATGTCACGTTACGCGATTTAGAGGTTGAGTAATTAATAAACTAGGGTCGTTTCTTCTATATAGACCCAGAAATCGAATGAACAATGATTCAGGATGTGAAGTTTATGTTCTTTCGTGGTTGCATAGAATGTTTCATTTGTTTTATTTATGAATAAATTTTGATGAATAGATATGTACTTTGAAAAAAATAATTTTGTGCTACGTAAGATAATTCTATAATTGTTTTTCCCCGGTTCTTTTTTTTTCCAATCACAAGTTCCTCTAAATTTCCTTCTAATAATGTCCAAAATCAGCTAAATTTGAAAAGTATTTTTAGAAATTATTGGTTTGTTTTTTTTATAATCAATTTGAAAAAGAAAAAAAAAAAACTTCTCAATATTAGAGTAGGAATTTTCAATTTATGCTTAGTCAGGCTTTGAAAAAGTGATTATTGAAGAAATTATTTTTTTCAATTTTTGAAAAAACTATTGATACTCAGACTCAATTATTTCTTCCTTAAAAACATCAAATATTTTAAAATAAATTTTGACAAAATAGACTATTATTATCTACTTTGTCTTGTTTGATTAATAATCTTATTCCGTTGGTTTTCTCTGACTTTTGATTTTTCTTTTTGTTTGTTTCCTAACACGGAATACGTTTTCTTTTCAAACTTTCTTTTAAGTTGACTTATAAAAAGTTTTAAAAAATAAACCAGTTGAACGTTGAATTTAATTATTTATATTTTAAAATTAGGAAACCGTAAAAATAATAAAATAATGTTTCTATTACGTATTCTGTCGTTGACGTTTCTATCAATTTTGAGTGGAAAATTGAAAAATTCTACAAATGTCAAAATATCTTCCATGTTGATATTATTGATTCTTGATATTTAAACACGTGCTTAATCAAAAGGAAAAAACAATAATATCAGTCTATTTAACACATTAACAAGTCCATGAAAATGATGACCAACAAGAATTGCAATGAAATGACAAGTATTTCTTTATTCTTAATTAAAGATCTCGGACTCGAATCTTCCTGAGTATAGAATCATTTTTATTAGAAAAGATTTTACCTTTAATGTGAGACTTTCTGGCTCGAATCTGAATTTAATCGGCCTTGGTAAAAATGACTAGGTTATAACGTGAGAAAAGTATTTTGAGTGGAAGTGCCGACTGATTTAATAAGAAGAATGATAAATGATATAATGATTAAAAAAAAGTTTTTAAGTTTGAACACAAACAGTCCATTTTATCAGATATCGTCTAAATTAACTTTCAAAAAAACAATGATAGCTTCTTTCTTCATACCTTTGCACTTTGAGATAATACCACTTTTGGTCCCATAGTTGCAAAATAAAATTTTGATTTTCATACTTGTGATACATTTATCTTTTAATTATTTTAAATATATGTACTATTAGTTCTTCTATGTAGGAAATTTATTGAGGAATTTTTATATATCGGAATCATAATTATGAAAGTAGTTATAGTTTATCTGAATATAAATCATAGCAATAATTTTAAAGAAGAGATAGGCAGGCTACGTCAATCATAATTAAAAGAGTTAAAATAACACATCTCAAATGCTTTAAGATTAAATGTGCTTAAGTCAAATATCACAAGTACATAAAATGAAATTTATTAACAGTTGAGGAACCAAAAGTGTTATTAACCCTGATTTTTTTTTTTATGTGGAACTCATGTTGAAATTAAAGGAACTTTGGCAAAAGAAAATTACAAAAGAAGAGATGAAAGATAAGACATTTTGAGACAAAAGCCTTCATATTAGCTGTGATTTCATATATCATGATGTACAACATTATAAATACACATAAAGAATTGCTTCTAGTCACAGCAATTCTCAAAATGCATGCATCCAGGAAGTGTGAAATGAATATATAAAACTATGTATATATCAAAATGTACTAGACCGATCCTTATTTTAGCGTAAACTGGATTTTCTACATGTTAGCAGGGGATATTAATCAATGAATGCAGATAGCAACCATACCATCCCAGATATAAGTTACAATAGTACAAACCTCTTGATCTACCATCTTCTTCCCCGAGAGTCGGGTACTCTAAGGGTGATCCACAAATGCTCAAAGTGGATGGTGACTGAGAAAATGTCACTAGTATGGATCATAATGTCGTCAAGATTCCTGTCTGGTTTGAACAGAGACAAGAGCAATCTGGTTCAGTGAACTCTCTTTTCACCAGACGTTTGTCACGATTGATCATTAACCTAACAAGCGGCAACTTCAAAGAGACCTGTCGCCAAATTTCTTTTACTGTTCCATTTGGGTCCTCATATTCATAGTAATGCTTCACCTGAAGATGCCACAAATAAAGAGTACATATGTTAAACACCTCGTTCTAGAAAACATAAAGGTCCAAACATGCAAAATCAAAGGGTTTCTTTATGTTTGATTAGATGTTAAAGAGTCCACATTAACTTAAGCATGAGACACTTGAAGTAAAATTTAGGGAATATAACATTGAGGAACAAGCAACACAGTAACCTATTCGGAACAGACCATAATATGGGTTTACATGCAAGGAATTAATTCAGGCATCACCTAGCTATTATAGCCACCAATATTTTATCCACTTCATGACTAAATCGCTGACCTAAAGCACTAGAATTAGCTGGATAAGAGATCATCTGCCTTTGCTAGCAATTAAATGAGTCAAGTACCTAGAGAGCTCATCTCAATTTCCAAATAAACAATATTCTTTTGGTGAGTGATTCAGCAGATATGAGATAACTGAACTTCTTCTAGAAAAAACAGAAGAGGACGCATTGTAATACAAATTCTTCTTCAAATGAAATTGAACAGCTTCAGCTGAACTCTAAGGATGTTTTTATAGAAGAGACGAGAAGCAGAAATCGCGATATCAAAGATTTTAGTGATCCAAAAGGTAGAGAATATCTTTTGAGACAATGGAACATAAGAAACATTCATCGATCCTTGCTCATTTGTTTCTTTGTTGTCAATGTCAAAAATCTTACAGATCCTTCTAAACCTTGACGCATTTGTCAAGGCTCATATTAGACATCTTTGAACAAGATAGTAACTCTTTGAGAAAGGAAAAAGGGAACGTACACACACACACACCTCTTAGACTGAGTCAGTATATCTATAGATTTTACCATTCCTCAATCAAAGACACAAGAGAGGGGAAAACAGAAAAAGAACCTCACATGCTTATTTATGTACAAAGTGTGCAATGTATGTATAACTCCAATTTGCAAATTTATTTCTGGCTATAATAGGATGCAGGAAGAAGAATTATGTACTAGTAAATACCTTTTTCAGCTCCCGTTGGTATTCCAAAACCCTCTCCATGCTTACTTTCCTGAGCTTTTTAACCAAGAACCCCGGCTTCACAGCTGTGTTAGAGTCTACAAAAATTGCAATTTTCCTGTAGTCCACAACATCCTCAAATGGCAATTCAATGTGATCACTGATGATTACAGGGACACACAAGCTCACAATAGCATCAAAAAGGCGGCAAGCTGATGGAGTATCACCAGCTGGATGCAGACAAAATTTTGAAGTGTGCATCCCTTTTCTTGCCTCACGACGGCTCTCCCTAGATTGTGCACCATGTTTTATGATGACATCTTCTTCTTTCTCAAGCAATTGAAAAAGCAAATCACGAATCTTTCCTCCCTGACACATTAGCAAACAAGCTTTATGTAAATAACTATGAAACTGTGATGTACATTGAGTACAGGGAAACACACATAACATGCAAATAAAACTATAGCGTGATACCATTTGTATTTTCTATTTTTCCTGATAAGTATAGTGATACCAATTCATCATAGTATCTTAACAGAAGAAACTAAGTGGTACCATTTTCTGCAAATGAGGTATCTTAAGGGAAGAAAGTTAATCTTGTAAAGAAAATAGAACTTGGGCCTAATTCAACCCCAAAAGATGGCTACTGAGATGAGGATTGTTGGCATGTTTCACTCTATTCGCAGCAAATGTATATGTTTCTTATTAAAAGAAAGAATGAAATTCTGAATTTGTTCCTATGTTTAGCAATTCTGGATATGGAAATGAAGGATGTCTTACTTATTAGAAAAATGCAGGGTAGCTTAGTTCCTTAAAGTGTTGTTGCTTTCTAGACTTTACACTGGATAGATAACAGTTATATACTTATATCTATTAAAAATGCATCTTTTCTTCTAATCAGCACATCCAGAAGAAACAAGACAGTACCAGTGAAAATGAATCCTATATCAGAAACAAGATGATCAAATACCAAATTATGAAACTTTTCCCATCAATTACCTCCTTTCTGTATCGATTGCCCATGAAGAAGAGCAAGGAATTCCGATTTTCAACGCCAATATCCCCAGTGTATGTGTTAATCCGATGTGAGTAGGGCAAGATGACATCCTTAACAAGAGATGCCTGATTACGAGCCAGCCTTCCAAAATCAGAGACTAACAGCACTCCATTCTTCACCTTATCCACAACCTTGTATAAAGCATTAGGATCTTGGCATATAAACACGTGATCCCAACCATTGTTCCTTTTCCAATACTCCTGCTGCTCCAACCATTCAATTAAAGACTCCTGCAACATGCACAATGCAATCATATGCCATTTTTATGGAATTTAATTCTGTAACACAAATGTATACACAGAAACAAATGCACTTCTGGATCTAACAAGCATGAGACGACCATCATCCTCTTTCTTTAGTTTTCTTTTTCTGATTACAATGTTGTCCAACCCAACTTATGTGCACCTCAACTAATAATCGAGTACCATCCATCACAGGTATCACATGATTCTACCGGCCATCACAGGTACCGAATAATTCTACCCTCCAATGTGTATTAATCAATATTTCACATGTTTCGAAGTTCAACCAGAAAATTTAAGCAACAAATTGTTGAGCTAATAAAGGGAGTCCTCTACAATAATAAGTGATAGATCATTTAAAACACATTTCACCAATTATAACTAGTGTAACTAAATTAACAAGTACGGATTAATAGAAGCAACCTAGGACAATAAAGATGAAAACTTTAACTCAAAATGCAACACAATGCAATCCCAGAAACATGAATCATGAAGAAAATAATCCAACAAATAGTGATTTTCTACCTGCGTTTCCTCATCGCTATAAGCCGGCCTCTCCACAGGTGCAACAACAGCATTATTGGATCTAATCGGATTCGCCACAAGGCTCAACGACGAGAAGAAAGGCACATAGAAAAGGTCAGCTTCCTCCGGGTACATAACTCGAGTCACAGCCGACCCGACCCGTTCTAAACTCGGCCGATTCAGGTCAGCAAACAAATACCACTCAGCAGAATGCTGATTCCCAGGATACTTAAGCAACGAATCATCACTCTGCTTCTCTCCACCTCTTGCCGACGCATAGCTCTCAATAACCCCATACGTAAACTTCCTAGGCAGATCATACATGTAAACTTTCACAGATTTCAAATTCTGGGTATTGTAATTCCTGCTGAAACTAACACTGGCGACATTGTTTGGTGGGTTTGAGAAGATGAATGTGTTGAAGAAAGCATATAAAGCTAAGATTGAGAACAAAGTAGTGGCAAGTGTAAGAGTTGATCTGGTAAATTTTCTGGGCATTTTGTTGATTAGGGATTTGGGTGGCGACGCCGGAGAGATGACGACGGAGGACGGTGGCGGTGATCGGAGTTTGGGTCTTGGATTCATGGATTGTTCCCCAAAATTTATGGTGGTGAAACCATGTGCAATATTGCTTCAAGATTTGGAAAAATTAATTAATATTTATAGGGTTTGTTTATAAGTTAAAACCAAATAGAATTGGGGATAATAATTGCATTAGGAATAACATAACAAACCAAATAGAATTGGGATAATTGCCAAAAAAATATATATATATATCTATTTTTTGAAATTATTTAACTCATGTTTGTAATATAATTTTATAAATAAATTTTGTCGCTTTTGAGGTCGAAAATTCAAATTAAATCTAAAATTTATCTTAAATTTCAGGTTTGTGTGTCTTAATTTATTTTGTCAAAAAACAAAATCTTTAAATTTCAAAAATTCAATACTAAAGTCTATTTCAAATAAGTTCAAATTTGAAATAGAATTTCTATATATTTTAGATTTTATTTGTATATATCTAAATTTTAAACACATGTTAAAATTTAGACGTATGCATCTCAAAAATATTTTGCAAAAAACAAATTTTGAGCTTTTAACAAATGGCCGCTTATGAAGAGGGAGTTGTTTATTGGTTTTCATTTCAACAAAGGTGGCAACTTAAGGAGAGGGAGATGTTTACTGAATTTTCATTTCAAATTACTATTTATTTATTTCTACTTTTTCCCTCATGAATAATTTTAAAACATAATTATTATTTTTATCAATTTTCAAGGAAACAAAGAGATAAAATTGCAAATCTTTAAAAATAATAAAATAAGATATAAATTAGAAAAACATACATATTTGGTGTTGACTGTTGTAATTCTCTTTGTAATTCATGCGACATGTTGTTCTTATTATCTCCTACTAATTGTTCATTACTTCTCAAATGGCTAGAAATTTTACACCTATATAAATGATGTTTTCTTCTTTTTGTTGTGATATAGAAATAATGAAAAAGATGAGAAGTGGAGTTTATATTTCGAGATTAGTGTAGTGAAAGAAAGAGTTGAGACAAAGAAAAATATTCTAAATATCCAACTTATTCACTATACAAAAGATAGTAGTAATTGTATATTGAAAAAAAGTGTTTTTTTGGTGGAGTTTTGGACTCTTCAACTAATTCGGAGTTGTTTGAGTTATACGACGTTCGATTGTTGTATCCCGCACGAACAAGTCTAGAGTTACACTGCTGAATCATTGTATATAGATTATATTGCAGTGGGCTTAAATCTCCTTAAACAGAGCAAGATATCAACGTCTTAGCCCTGGATATATTTTTATTCATATGATCTTTCAACAATAGCTGCTGCAAATTGGCTAAATCTGATATTAATCTCACAATGGTATTCAATTTTGGGAATTCAGCATGTTTTTTTTTTATCAGAACCAACTTAAGCACCTGCAACCTCCTATCAACACAAGTATCGAATAACTCTGCTTAAGCTGTCAGGGAAACTCTGTCGACCAAAACCTAGACAAATGAGAAGAAATCACCTAATGTTTATAGCTGTCGGGGGAATTCAGTGTTTGATACATCAATTTTGATGGTTGTAGACTTGTAGTCAATTGGGAGAAACCAAATGGCTAGCTACTCCAAGAAAGAGCTTTGGACTAATAAATCATGCAGAATAGGTGTTCAGCATAGTACCTATATAGATAAATACCAACAGAAGCAATTAAGGGCATTCTTGAGAAGGAAACAGTTGAAGTACTTCACAGCATTCATGCATATGCAGATAAAAAGTTGATCAAGAACATACACGGTTAGTCGGTTACTGCAATGAAGAAAAGTATCTGTAGTCATTCACCAAATATACTTGAATCACATCTAACTACAGTACTTATTGCATGCCACAGATGTTGAACATCGGTTCACATGTCATGTTACATCAATGGAGAGATTGGAAAACTTGCTCGCAACCAAGCTTGATTCTAACCCGGGGGCCATTTCAGCTGTCTTCCGCCAAGTACGTGCAAGTGAAGATGGTATACAGATTGACCTGTGCAAGGAAGAGAGGAAAAAAATTACTTTTGTTATTTCATTAAGTATTGTGGAACTGTTTTTTAAACTCTTAAAAGATACATAAAGAAAACTTTAGATGTAAACAGCATTGTATTCATTGTTCATACAAAGTTCCCATGTTAGCAATTTGGTTCACATTTTTGGAGGAGAGTTGGGGAATATTAGAAGAGATAGACTTACATGCAGAGGGACCACTATTAATGACAACTCGAAAACCATCTACAATGCCTTCTTTCTCCGCTACTATCTTGGCAGCATAAAGGAGGTTGCCCAATATATCTTCATGTCTTTGTTCAGCCTTCATAGATTAGAGCGGAACCAGTTGCAAGGTATCAATTACCAGAGAAATTGACAAGGAAATGAACATAAAAATAAGAAATAGAAGCTAAAACACAGCAAAATTGACTTTTTCGAGGGACAACTTCGAAGTTGCTAATCTATAAAGTTGTTCACGGGCTCCTAGATTCCAGTCTTTTCCTAAATATTTCTTTTCTTTATTCTGTAATCATCATTGTCAAGCTATGAGCACTTTCATATAAAAGTGCTATAACTTCGTAAAATCATGCAAAAAACAATACAAGATGACCACCTTTTACATCCAAATATGTGCTTGCCTTAACCAACACATTATATAGATCTCAAGTATAGGGGGAAAATCCAGTACCAAAGGGATATGAACTTGTGGAGATATTATGGTCATCTATTTCCACTTCGGGACAAACCATTTAGATAAAGACTCTCGCACCCCGAATTTTGGTATTACTAGTAATTTGTGCTATACCAAAAGTCAAGATACGTATTCCTTGAAACCAGGCATAGAATGCATACCACATTGATAATAATATCAGAAAATAGATAAAGGGAAAAAGACCCACCTTTCCAAGCTCTGTTAATCCATCCCTCGACTTCGGGATAATTAGAACATGAACAGGAGCTTGAGGATTGATATCGCGAAAAGCAAGAACCTTTTGATCCTCATATACCACAGAAGCAGGTATCTCCTTTGCAATGATTTTATCAAATCTGAATGCACAAAACAAATTGATCAGAATGCAGTGAGCCTAGATGATCATTCAGTCGCCATGTCTGACAGAAAGTATGCAAGTCAAACTGTGGATGTTCACGTCAAATTTACTAGTATGAAACAAAAGCTTATGCAGCTCAACAAATTAACCAAGATCAGTTTAATCGTTCTTTCTCAGGGAAGGTAATCATGGAACATAAGCAAGCTACTGCCGCAACAAATAATTGTTGCCTTGTAACAATTCAAATGTCCAATTAACTTCAAATCTTTCCTGTTTCTCTGTAAGTCGAAGTTAATGCTGTATAATACGTAGTAGAGGGAAAGTTGGAAACCAACTATGAGGTAACATCTTGCGTTAAAACTGAATGATGATATTTAATGAGAATTGAAGTAATTATTTCAAAAGTCAGGATATCATATTACTAGGCAGGTCTATCATTCTCAAAAGTAGACATATCTGTTCTTCTTACAGATGCATTTCTAGTTATCATCTACTATTAAGTAACCAAGGGAAAGAAATAGCAGATCTTGTAGCAATCAGCCTTTTCATTTTTGCTGAATGCTAAGTGCCGTAAAAAAGAACTATGTACCAATGCATCTGTCCAAAATCTAAACTCCATTTCTTGAGGAGATATACACCGGGGAGGTTTCTGACTAAGAAATGCAAGTAAAAAGGATGACTATTGCAAAAGAAAAATACAATGCAACAAAGAGATGCACAGTTCAAAATAATGGTATTGACTTAGAATTCTTTTATGCCAATTACTTCAAAGTTTTAGTTAAAAAGGGAACTCTATAGTGTGATTCTACTTCAATAACTATCTCCAGTAGTCAACAAACTAAAGGTCTTTTATTTCCCATAAGCATAAGGAACACTTATATTCTATAATCAATCGGAAAGAGAACGCATAACTGATACAAACACCGTTAATTAGTTTGAAGCTCTGACAATCTAAACTTAATCAAGTAATAGAACTACAAAACATTCTATCCACAGGAAAAGAGTACATGGTTGGAGCTATAGTATCAGCATTTACAGCAGCTTCCCTGGCAGCTGCTTCCTCATCATGTGCAGCAGCTACATAGGACCTGTCTTTACAAAAAGAAAACAAATCTCAATAAGAAATTCGAAGAGGAACTCTGGGAGCAGAAAAGAGGATCCTAAGTTGCAGATATTTCTACAAGTAAGCTCCCGATTCACATTGTTTTGATTAAATATCGAAAATGTTTATCATAACTGCCTCAGTTACAGCTTTAAAATAAGAGAAGAATCCAACCATGACGGAAATGTGCATTCAGATACAACTAGTTGACTACAATCATTTATTATGAGTGTACTGTAGTAAAAGAGAGGCAAACCAGGAAAAAACATTCCACTTTGAAATGAAAACAGCAAAGACCAGACTACCAGGAACAATAATCATCCCTCAACGAAGATGACATATTCAAGGAGTTCAATAACTCCCCCACAGTGTACAATCTCAAACAACCATCACAAGAACTTGTGTTCAGATGACTAAAATAAATGAATGAAATCACTTGCTAGGATTAACACATCAGTCGTGCTCCGTCCCAATTTTTGTGACACCCTTTTTCGTTTTAGGAGACCCCATAATGTTTTACACCATTACATTTCTATATAACCTCTACAACTGTCATGTACTCAAAACTCATCAAATTATTCAAAAACTTAAAATTGACCTGTTGTTTTTACTATCTAAAGTCAAATAGAAACAAAATACATAAATTCTTTAAGCTCCGTATCCAGTCAATTATCATCAGATAAGGATTAATCGAACTGCAAGAACCCCATTTTGCAGAAGCAAGTAAAAAATGACAGATTCCTCAACAGAAAGGACAGCGTTATTGGTACAACAAGACCAGAATGATGTACAAGCTCTCAAGAACAATATATGGATATTGAATCACTAAATTCAGGATTTCCTTGAGAAGTTTACAAACCTTTGAGATTGAAGAGGATAACGTGAGGCGGGTACGATTCTTGGTATGTAATTTGATGCCTTTATGAAACTCAAAGCTTTCACTATGGAAGGGCCTCTGCAAATATGGAAAAATCAAATCTTTCAGTTAGTAGAGAAGCAAGAAGGAGGAAGTGGGGCGTGGGGTTGGGGTGGGGGTGGGGGGACTGTACCGCAAAAGTGTGAGAGCGCTCATAGCAGCCATGGGAGTGAGGAAAAAGCAGAATGCTGCAATTTATTGGTGTAATGGAGGAAAAGAGAGAAAATCTAAGGGTCTCTAAGCAATTACTGAATTCCACAAGGACCGGACAGTTTTTCTTAATTCAAACACAAGGTCCCTTAATATTCATATATCATCAAATTCAGTAAGATTCAAGAAGTTATACAAAAGAGAAAATGGCGAATTTTGTTCTGCAACTTCCAAATAACCTGCGTTTAAGGAGCTTCACTGTCTCCTCATCCTCCTCTAATGGTATTCATATACCTTCCTTTTTGCATCTTTCTGTCTAAAATATTACTCCCATGGTTATTGACAATTTCTGCTAAAAATTATATGTTCTTTCAGTAGAATTCAGAAAAATAAAAAAGAAATTATGGGTTTCTTCTCAAATCAAGTAATTTTAGTATAAATAACTTTTCTGTGACACCATAATCTAGATAAATCCAAATTTTGGGCTAAAGGTGTGTGCTTTTGTTTTTTTGTGAACCCCTTTCAACCAAGTTTGTTTGGATTGAATGAATTGTTTCCTAATTGAGTTTAATGAAAATCATACATTTCTTGTTATAGTATATGCTTTTTTTAATAATCATGGTGTTACAAAGATTTCTGCTGCTATATTGTCTCTGTGTAGACCTTTTACATCAGTGATTATAGCAAAATCAGTAATGGGTTCTGCAGAATACAAAGAGTTTTAGTGTATCCAAAGTTATTAAATTGGTATTGGTTGTATTACTTGAATTGATAAATGTTTGTTGGTTGTTGTTTCAAGGGGTAAATAAAAGATGAGAAAAATAACGGAATAGAGTTTTTTATCTCTATGCATTGTACAACATACAGAGGAAAATAGTTTTCTTATCGAGGGCGAAAACCATAAAGGATGGTGATCAATCCTAGTTTCTAGTTTCTATCAGCCAACCCCATCTATAAATCAGAAACAAAAACTAAAAGCATAATTACTTGGTGGACAAAGTTACTTGGTATGAGGTATCTGCTGGTAGGTAGGAGGTTACAGGTATCCCGTGGAATTAATTGAGGTGCCTGCAAGCTGGCCCAAACAGCATCATTATCGGGAAAAAAAAAGACTAAAAGCACAATTACTGGAATATGTAGTTCATAAACCGTTATTTTTTTCCTTTTCAATACATACTAACTTTTCGGTGTGCCTAATTAGCATCTCAAGTTGGATTTTCATAGTTGTCTTTCCATTGCGAATTCTTTACTCCTAAACCTACCAGTTCTCATATTTGTATTGGTCATGTAAACTTGTTGTGAGTTAACAAACAATTTCAAGTACATAATGCTTTTAACTTTCTTGTTAAAGGTTAATAATTATAAATTATTCATAATATGGTTTCAGGGGCTACTCCTGGTGTGCCTCAATCTGCCGGGCCAGTGATTCTTGAACTTCCCCTTGATAAAATCCGAAGGCCGCTCATGCGTACCAGATCTAATGACCAGCAAAAAGTGAAGGAACTGATGGATAGTATCAAGGAAATCGGGCTTCAAGTACCTGTAACTACTAAATCATCCTGTCATTTACTTTTCACATGATTAGATGCTATTTTGCCTTCATGTATAAGTTGCAGACTAATATTCTTCTTACATGTTTATTTTACTACTTCATTCCATTTTATGTGTCTTAGTTTGAGTAGGCACAGAGCTTAAGAAAATAAGAGAGACTAATGAATCATGTGGTGCTAAACTAAAGATGTGCATAATGTACGAAAATGCTCTTTGAAGCTTGTTGTCTTAAACATGTCATGTGGAATGTTGAAATTATAAAGTTACTAAATATAGAAAATGATGTTCTTTTTTAAACAAACTAAAAAATAAAGTTAGATGTACTAATTGAAACAAAGGGAGTATTAATATGTTGAATCAAATAGGAACCTTGTGGCATAATTAACATCAAGCAGGAATAGCCTGTAGGTGGTTGGTAAAAAAGATTGAACTTAATAACAAAGAAATGATTAAAGCCTTTTGTTTCGTTGATAAAGTCTGCTGGATAACAAAAACTTGAAACAAGGGAACTCAATAAACTAGGATATATCTGAAAGCAGGTTGATTAGATAGAAAGAAGGCCACGATTTTGTACCCTGGAACAGGAATAGCCTGTAGTTGGTTGGTCTTTTGGATGGCAAAAGTGGGTTGTACGGCAGGATAAAAAAGTTAAAATGGATTTTTTTCGAAAATAAAATCTGTGGGGAGGTAAAGAAAATATTGCATTCTAGCCCCAGACCCCCAAGGTT
This sequence comes from Solanum etuberosum, assembly GCA_029582245.1. Classification (NCBI taxonomy): domain Eukaryota; kingdom Viridiplantae; phylum Streptophyta; class Magnoliopsida; order Solanales; family Solanaceae; genus Solanum; species Solanum etuberosum. The sequence continues at coordinate 33,135 of JAJONR010008916.1, forward strand.
CTCAGATGACCACAAATTAAGTACTGGATTAAGCTTCTTGATCATACATAAGCATGTAGATAATAAAGCTGGATGATTGAGTAATCGAGGTGCAAACAAGCAAGGTGGTATCAAACATTCGTTAGAAATCTGTTATGGTCGTTTTACAACTGATTTTCACATCCTTAGAAGTTGGTTTCTCCAAAAAAAAAAAAAATCCAGGTCTCATTGTGAGTATCAAATTACATGATTAAAAGAGAATTAACTCCTTGAGACACAAAAAACTTCCTAAACATTACATCTTACATTGCCTTCCTGACTGCGGGTCTCCAAGAAGGTAAGGAAATCATCTTCAATGCATTTGCCCTCTGGTTCTCTTTTGCCTTACCAGTTTAAAAGTTTGTTCTCCTTTCCCGTTTTAGCAACAGCATACAGTGTACTGATTGCTAAACTTTGTTACAGCTCTGACATGGGAGAGTCCTGGCTCATGAATATAGTTGTAGTAGTATTCTTTCTATTGTATTGTTATTCTGATGTCGAAACTAATAAAGTTTCTTAGTCAGTTGCTAATTCTCTCTTCCTCTTAGACAGAGTTGCAAAAGCTGAGTACACCATCGAACACTTGCTCACCTATCACTTGGAAAAATTTGTTGCCTGATAATGCAGTTCAACTGTAAAACTTTACAAACTCAACTGTTTGCAGTCTTTCTGGTGAACTACTTCACAAAATGACAACCAGATAACATTTATGCCCCCTCCTGAATCAAGTTCCCATCACTTCTTTGCTAAAAGAGAGATGACAGCCTTGACATCTCTAAAGTGCTGCACTTTATTTGGTTAATTATGGGGAAAGGTTGCTCTTGACACTTCGATTATGGTTTAAGTAATTACTGATAGAAGTTTTGCCTTAGTTCTTGTCAATTTATCTGGTGTTAATATTAGACTCACAGACAGTTCTTTCTCTCATGCAGATTGATGTGCTTGAGGTAGATGGGGTTTATTACGGTACGTCTTCTTTTCGACTTCTTGCCTAAGCTAATAGTCTATTCATTGCGATCTATTTCAACTGGTACTTCATTTTTAATAGCTAAAGAGAATTTCAATAATTTCTCTTGTTATATCCAGGGTTTTCTGGTTGTCATCGCTATGAAGCTCATCAGCAACTTGGCCTTCCAACTATTCGTTGCAAAATTCGTCGAGGAACAAAAGAAACTTTGAGGTTCCTTCCTTTTTCCTCCAGTCATGCAACTTTTTTCTGTATCTCCTATTATAGCTGTATCATTCTATTGAGTTTACCCTTCGCAGGCACCATCTTCGATAAGATCCTGCTGAATCACTCTAAACTGGAGATGCATGATAATGGATCGTCCTCCAATATTGATGATATGTATTTAATGTAAATGTATACAAAATTGCCAATGTTTGAAGTGTGCAGTACCTAAACTTTGGAGTTTGTACATTAACTTGGTTGATAATGCAAAAGAAGATAATGATTACTGGCTTATAAATTGCTATACAAATCCCAGTATCCCACAACAATATTGCATAATTGTTGTCTCACTTTCTTTGAGGAGATTCTTCTCTTCTTTTTTCGGTTTCTCGTTCTTTCCCTCTGTTCTGGAAAAAACGATGCACCTTATTTTTCTTTCATGGTATGCAAAACTTCAAACATACGTTCAACTGACATATTGCACTTCTTCAAAAGGATTAAGAATCACCACACCATGTTGGTTTGGTTGGAATTGAGTGTATCTATCAATGTAGAGGCAGAGACTGGATATAGGAATCCATTTATTCTTGTAATCTTGTGTTTCTTCATTTCCAGTCGAGGAACGTAAGATTTCACCGAGTATATTGTTGTCGTAATAGTCAAGGAAGGTAATTGCACCAAGGCAAAGACTCGTGCAATGGGTGAAACATAGAACTCGAGGATGCTACATGGGAGGACTGGGATTACATTTTTGTAGTGATGTCTCTCCATGTTCATTACACAACAAATGCCAATTGACATATTTCAAAATTAGCTTCTCACAGCCTGATGATTTATCTCATGTAAAGCCAACCGTCGAGGAATAAATAGAGGAATTTTATGTATAGATACACCAAAATTTGTATGAACATCGTAGAGAGTCTACAACTGACTAATAATAGAACAGAAGAAAGAAATTTACATATTTCAAAAGTGCACTATTTTGTCACTTGTAAGATATAGGACCAGACCTAGACACTGCAAACCTTGGCAATGGACTGGGACCTGTGCTTGCTGATGTTGAGCTGTCCACATGTTTTAATTTTCGAGTTGCACTGTATTCCAGTGGTCCAGAACGCCTAACATTTCGAGGCCTATTTTCAATGCTTCCACTTTCTGTATCATATAGTTGATCCTGGGCATGGCTTGAGGATGGCTTGAAATAACCTGAATCATTAGAATTTGACTGAGGAGTGGAATCACTGCGATGCTGCCTCATTGCAGGGGATGAATGTGCCAGAGATACAGCCGGTGAATGACGAGGTGAATCACTAAGTAGTGCCAGTGGCGCAGGAGATGAACTTCCATAGTATTGGCTGTAGATTGAGCGGATAATGGAGTAAGGAACATACGCATCCAGCGTGCTTCTTGGTAGGTAAGGGGAAATCTCACAAAACTGGTCCAGGAAAATGAGCTTTGACACGAGATGAGATCTGCACAGAAGAGGTATACACGTTTTTCAGATTATTGAACATTATAAAACAGATAAGAGATCTACCCATCTTAGTGTCTGAGTTTACATGATCAATTGGCAATTAATATGGGGTTGTCTCTTTTGTGCTCCTCAAATTTAGCCAAAACAGAAAATCTAGTTCTAACCAATGGTCAATAAATTACCAATGGAGGTGTGGGACGACTAAATTAGCCATTGAGTCATTTTCCGATTTTTGTTCAGGACATCAATATGATTTATCAGCAGTGTTTCAAATACTGGAATGAACAAAAAAGATGTAACGATGGAGTGCCTTTATAGTTTAGTTGCAACAGCAGGAAAAGTACGAGGCAAGCAAACTCGTTATGTCCACCACATGAAACATAATTCAATCCCTATATTTCAATTTAAATGACACTAACCATTTTGGGACGTTCCATTTTTATCTGACTTCACAATTACTCAAAATTTAAACTTTGATGTGGTGTATTATTTATCAAACTAAGTTTTCAACCATTGTTTACTATTTTCCTCCACTACCACTAATGTAATAAGCTAGTCAAAATGAAAATTTTAAACCTGTGCCCAATACAACACAATCATATAAACTGAAACAGAGGAAGTATCTCCAATTTTCAGAATTTTTTGAGCAACATTATGTAGATACATTAGAAAAACGAATATACCTGGTATTCTCACTCCAAGAGTCTAGAATAATTCCAGAGGAGAACTTCACAAAGAGCTGCATTGTGGATTTTATGTTTGTCTCAGCTGTTATTTGGTTGTGTGTTTCAGGATCCAATGTTTCACCGACATGACCATTTGAAAAAGATTGTTTCATGTGATGCTCCCTTTCAAGTCTAACAAATTCACTTCCTGCAATTACTGCAGAAATGCACCTACCAAAAGAAAACCAACCTCGTTACAGAAAGACAATAATGATCAATTAGAAAGACAACGCACTTGTGAAATATTTTTAAGCATACTTCATCAGAAAAAGAAGGAAGAATGGTTTTTAAGCATGCTCTTGCATTGCCCAGTACTTGTTATATGATGATCTAGCTTGCCATCCATGAATGGATTTTCAAGAAACAACTGTAACTTTGATATAGACATAAAAATAGAGTTTACCACATAGATTACACTTGAGACAGTTATGCTTCGTTTTTCTTCCTCGACTCCAAGAGAACCCAATTCAAATTACTTTTTGAAACAGTAAAAGGTTTAGTTCCATATAACTGTTCTCCACCTACTTGCAGTAATAATGTACAAGCAACAAAAATGCCAAAGGTACATGATCATAACTCATAAGACTGAAACCAGGGGGTTAAGGATGCACAGCACAATTGAGAACAGAAAGAAACCAGCATTGCTACAGTAAATCTGCCGAAAGATAGAGGAGCAAAGACTTTCTCATAACTTGACGCAAACGAGATTTTTTAAGCAAGAAACAAACCTTGCCAAGCAATAGATGTTGTTGCTGAAGCCCCCAGTATCCACATTAAAGCCACTACTATTCCATATATTTGATGTCATTAGAGTGGCAAACAAATAAGGCAACAAGCTCCAGGAAGCATCATTTGCACCTCCAACCTCTTCTAGTATGGATCTGACCCACTCAGCATCATGGTCACTAGCTATATTAAAATTGTTTGCTACTCTTTTCAACCTTCTAATCTCCTTTTTCTCAGGTATTTCATCAGGTAGATGCTTAGCAGCCGCTGTCAGTAATGAATGTATCAAAGGAGCACCTTCTTCAAGAACAGCTGTACCAGCTTCTGCAAGAAGGCGGTCAAAAGCAACAGCCTGTCCAGCCTGAATACAGAACCCAACCATAGTGTCCAAATCAACAATTTGCTTGATATTTGTGTCTCTATCTATTCGGTCACCAGAATGCATGCTTCCAGCAACAGCCTCCAGATTATCTCGGTTTGCCCGTAATGATGTGTCAATACAGTTCAAGAGTGCAGCTGTGTGCTCTTTCATCATTCTATCTAACCTGTCAACTCCATAACCACCAAAAATACGGACAAATGCTTTCAGTTCCCTGAGATCTGTCACTGACTCTGCAAAATATCCACCAACTGGCCTCGTGCTCTTGAAGCATCTGTGCCGGGGCGCAAAGAGGATACCTGCACCTGATACATCCTTGACCACATTTTCAATGTACCAGTTACATACCGTTTCAGTGGCTGATCCTGTATGCTGCTCTGTAGCTTTCTCAAACAAGTGCAAAGATGAAACTGGACCACAGAAGGTCTCTGTTAGTAATATCTCCCGGATACCTTGAGTCAGGTCCATGCTAATGTGTTGTTCTGCTAGATGGACAATAGCTGTATGTCTGCGTATCAGTGATTCCAAGACAGTAGGACGCTGAAGATCATTATCAGTTTTCAGAACAGCAAGCAGTCTCCTTCTGAAGTTCCCAAGGATACATTCTCTCATGTACTGCATTATAGATGTTTTAGAGAGGATTAATAAAGATAACCTGAATCAAGTATACTTAGTCTCAGTTTAATTAATCACGGTGATTTCCTCATGGATATATAAACTTACCTGACCTTTTTCAAGAAACATATAGAACATAAAAACTTAAAATTGTAGCTTTGCATTTTATTTACGTTTGTCAACTCGTAGGGTCAAGTAATAGGGCTGAGCCAGAAGAGAAGGCCAATTAATCCTTCTAACTCAAGCAACATTATATTAAGCAGACAAAATGATCCCTCAGCCTCAACACAATAAATAATTTGATTTGACTCACATTAGTAAACAGGAAAAGACTCAACAAGAGAAGACCTCCAAATATGTAATACAGAGTGCAATTAACAGGATCAAGTCTACTTGCACCATTTCCCACAAAATCAGGGAAATTAGCATTGACAAAATAAAACCTGTTGATTCATGTGGCCCTATTCCCTTTGCAGTTTGTTCCAGAAAGATGTCACCTTCCTATATTTGAAAATAATTTGACTTTAAACTTCCCTTCTATCATTAATGACACGCTTTTATAACCAACAGAAAGTGTAGTGGCATGTTTAAAACCACAAGTTCCAAAAGTCTTCCTTTTTTTCTTAGACACCATGACCAATGAAACGAAGGGAGTAAAGAGAGAACAATGATCCAGATGTCTCAGACACAATCATTTCAAGGCGGAATGACGAGGGGCTTCTTACCTCCCTCAGAACAAAAACGTGGTTTAGAACACATATAGGCTCCATGTCATTTAAAACTGAGCAAAGGTTGGTCAACCTCTGCATTGCAGCTTCTAACCTGTCATTACAAAGTACAAGGAAGTCATGTGAGCAAAATTGTAAGATAGATCATTGGGTAATCTAATGTAACATTAATATGGCTCACATTTTTATGGAATTATCATTTTCAGGGTAGCTCTCGTAGCCTGGTAAATGATAGCCCGACATGGCTCTTGGGGACTTCGCAGAAGGAGCAGAAATTCTGGAAGTCAAATTCATGAGATGTGCCGCCTGCTCTGGAAAAAGCTGATATTTCACTTGCATTAGTCTGGAAAAGATAAAATCAGCAGTGTTTCCATGTGTTGAGAACATGATAAAGGATACTAACCTGCAACTCTAAAGAGCCAAATCCCCCTTCCGAGTCGAGAATATTTATCAACCCTTCCAGACCTCCCATGATAGATTCAATTAGGGATTCAACATAAAGAACCGCATCACGACCAATTTTAGTTACCTGCAATCAGCAAAGTAGCTATCAAATTGGTGTCTCTTCAACTCAACATTTCGGATAGACATTTAACAAGTAAAGAATTGTATATTACTATATCATGCAAAATGACGGCACAGAATTATCTTTTGGTGTTCCCTATGAGTCACTAATAAACAGAAAAAAGGTATGGCAGAAGAAAAGGCAACTGAAACTGCAAAAGATCACTCCCACATATAAGCAAGATACAAAAAATTATGCTATGGTAGCACATTCCAAGCAAAGAAAGAGACCCATCACGAATGATAGTTGGGAGAGAACAGCCACAACTGTTAATGATAGAAGAGGGTCACTAAGAGAAGCTATCACCTGAAAGTCTCTTAGACCATTGGCCAGTTCAGAACCCTGAATGTCACAATCCTTTACCATCCATACATGAAAATAAACACATTGATGATGCTCGAAATAAGAAGTGGGAGTATCCAGATAAGTCATGGGCAGTGAATAACTCAGACATTCATAAGCATTAGTGATCTCTTCAAGGATTAGCATGTTCACTCAAAATCTTCTTTTGATTGAGCACTCTAAACACTTAATTGAACTTCTCCTAGATTTTCCTCTCCTCCTCTCCCGATCTTCATCAAATTAACTTCTTAACACATGCTAAGAGCGCCCATCTATAAGCTAAGTGTCAATGGCAGGTTCGAGAATTAAGGCGTTGAAGAGGGACGGAGATGTAGTTGTTTTTGTATTGGGTTGAAGAGGTTGAGCAGGAGCGTTAGGTTACAGTAGGTTAACCTGAATCTAAACCCCTTCACTCACCTCCAACAGTTTGATATCATTGGAATCATGTACTAAGAAGATGAACGCAATTTAAAACAACAAAACGAGAAAGTCGAAAGATAACTATGGTGAATTAGGTCATGGTTAACCCACAAAAAGATTAGAAGCATCAAAATGCATGTGAATGTAATTCTTCTGATGAAACCAATCATTCCCCAGTGAATTGAGTATACATTTACAAGCACCTTAAAAATTCAAATTACCATAATACCTCTTCGGGGACTATTGAAGAAGCGCATTCAGGAAAACTACTGGCGACACCAAGCCATGCACAGCAATGTTGAGGACGACCTTCTGGACCAAACATAGTATTACGGAAAACCTGTAATACAGTTGAAAATCAAATAAAACACAAATTCCCAATGGCAAGAACTTACGCAGGAAGTAACTTTCTTTTGATCGATAAATTCGGAAACATTCTATGTTTTAAGGCAAATACTCAGAAGCGCTTGAAGAAAAGAGGGAGAAGGAGCGAAATCAAAGAATGCAGAAGGATGAACAAGAAATATTCACCAAGACTCCAATATTTATGGAATAAAAAAGTCAGTGAACCGCATAAACTCTTCAATCTCTTTTGCAGAACTTACTGTTGTAAGGTGTTGGTGATAGAAGTAAAGCTTCTTTAGACTCCCATGTTTAGATAACAGGTATTCAAGCTCATCAACACACCTGCCCTGACACAGAAAAAAGTCATTTCACACAGGTATTGCACAATAATGCACATAAGTCATCCAAAATAACGTGCTGTCTGTATCCAGAGTCCAGACAATTTTACAAAGAAAAAAGAACTTTTCAAGTTTTGTAACAAGTCAAGATGAAAATGCAGAAAAAGAGTTGTGATTCTGAAGGAAAAAGAAAATGAGTTCCTTATTGTCAAGTTTTCGTAACAAGTTGAGATGAAAAATGCAGAAAAAAAGCCATTGATTCTGAAAGTAAAAGAAAATTAGTTCCTTATTGCCAAGTACTTTTGGGATTTAGATATGATATACTACTACAGTATCCAGCATTCACCATCAAACTAAAAGGACAAGATGACAAATGAAATTAGCTTTCCAGCAATTCAAGAACTTAAAAAATGAGCAGCCTAATAATATGTATGTTATATTGTCATTCTCCTAGACACTAGTAATCGAGATCAAGGCCAAAATTCCTATCTGCACCACATCTACATTTGGAAGATATAACTTTATGATCACAACATCAGCAAAACAATGACTTCATAGTTGAGAAATATCACGCAATTAACTTAAATTTGAGTCACAATTTCCAAGGTAAAGAGCAAGAACCTGGACCAGTTGTATGCAGAATTTCCTTCCGATAATAGCCCTTCCTTTCCAGTAGACACTGTAGCCTTTTCCAAATGTCGGATGTTTATAGAAGAACGAGCAGAAGTAACAACCATCAATATAGATAACCAATCTTTGCGCAACTCCTGATAGACAAAAAATGTGTTTTGCTGTCAGAAGAAGAGACAGAAACAGAGTAAATGCAATGATGGCCGCATATAAATGAAAAATAAAACATGCATTAGGTTGTATGTGCTTTATTTATAGGAATGTTCACACTGTATATATTAGCTTAACTCACTAAGAATTGAGTAAAAGAAAGGAAGTTTCTTTTTCAAACAAAGAATAATGCAGAATATGTCCCATCTGAAATCAAAACCGTTGAAGTTGTGACCCATGGTTCTTCAAAATTGAAGTATTGAACTATAAACTAGCTGTCGTTGAATGATCACACAGAAGACCGCATGGAAAAATTCAAATCTGATGAGCTGCTTACTGATAAATCACATGTGATGGCAGAAATATTTTCACCCAGTGGCTTGGGTATATTCTCAAGATGTTGAACTATCTTCTGGAAAAGTCCTTTCAGAGTAGCATCCAAGTCGAGAGCAACCATGCCAGGGGTACCCAACAAAAATCGGATTCTACCAGCACAGGATGATAGATATGATAAGGCATATCCTCTAATAGCTGAAGAAGTAACCAGAAAGAGATTAATAGACAATGTTAAACCAAAATCAATGAATAAAAGATAAGAGAAAGCATTGTCGGATTCTTTAATGAAGAAAGTACTACTGAAAACTTTATTACTAGAAAAGACAACAACAATTAATAAACTATAGAGGATTCCATTAGATTTAACATCTAAGTGGTAATATTACAGAAAGAAAAGATAGCTTAGTGCAGCAAAGGCAATTATTAAACCTTGAAATTCTAGCAATGAAAATTATGTGGTGATCTGAGTATATACATCACCTACATAGTAAGTATGACATGCACATATTAGAATGAGCTCGCATTCAGAATGGCTTAACTATACACGCTAATTCCATTAACGGATTCTGGTCTAAATAAAACTGAGGAAACATATCTTATGCACATCAATTCACTCAGTTCCATAGCTCAGAGTTCTATAGAAAACCTTCACAATTTAGTCAACTTCCATCAGCTGACAAGTTACATGAAGTTCATCGTCTCATTTCTTACTTTTCAAAAACTATAGCAGGGAGAATTCTGCTATTTTATATTCAGTTAACAGAAGCCAATCCAAACAACATCATTTATCTATGATCATATAACTTTAAAAGCAAAAAAAAAACTAACCAGCAATATACTTGCGCACTAGGCAACAAAGACGATCCATTCCATCCAACAAGAAGCCAATGGTTGGATCACTTGGATCCTGCATCGACATTAAAGAAAGATCAAAAACACCAAGAGCAAACAGTCAAAGAAGACACTGCATAACAGCATATCAGTTTTATGCACAAAAAGCTGATATGATGAAGATCTCTTACTATTTCTACCGGAACCGTTCTAGCAGCTCTTGACTTTGATGAAGCTATTCCTACATGTTGGAAATACCATAGAACCTCACTTTGAGCGAAGGCTAAGGCCGAATATACCATCTGTGGAAACATTAGAAATGATTCTAGAGAGTATCATAATTGGCTATACAAGCACATCTATAATTGTGCAACTAATACAATTGTTATTCAAGCACAACACCTAAGGATAAAGAAACGTGATTTGGCCATATACAAGATTCTCATTTACAGACAAGCATGCAATATAAGCCAAAGATACAAGCATAAATACCAGACATGCATGCAAATATAAGACAAAGATACAAGCATAAATACCTATATGCATGACGTAATCAATCAATGAACTAACAAAATGAGTCAGGTAGGAAATAAGATTCCATATTAGTAAATTGTGTAGAAGATGGAGCAAGGTTGGTGACAGATGATCTCAAATTTGGCCTTGAATAAAGAAAACTAAGGCTGGTAAAGAACAGGGTTGAGGTGGTGGTGGGTGGACAGGCAAAGGGAAGGCCCATGCCAGCAAACTGAATTTGGAAACACGAAGAGAAGTGTAATTTATGGCACAACATACCTGAATATTAGGTGCCAACAAGCTGGGCTGGTCAGAGAAAAAAAGTACCATTCTTCCAATCTCCTGTTTTAAGAATATCCTTCTTTCACGATGTATGGCATCACAGTAAAATAATGCTTGGTCATGCACTTCACTACAATCATTAAAAAGTTACGGAGTAAATTCAGTGGCTCTCCCTCAAAAATCATGGAGGAAACATCGTAACAATCTGCGATTTTCTCAAGGCAGTAATTGACCCAAGCTTTAGATTAATCCACAAATTTAGAAGGTAAGCGAACCCAAAAGAGTTAAATGACTAGATAGTTATCAATGAGGTGCATTGATCTAAGACAAGCATAAAGAAAAGTAAAACAGGACACCAGACGGTGCAAAGATTAACTGTCATCCAGGAACCAAGTAAATAAAAAAGATGATGGTGATTGTCATTTGGTGTCTTCACTAAACATGATTCTTTAGTGTGCATTCTAACTTATTTCTTGGTGTGATTTTAGGCCCCAACACCAACAATTACCAATATATACCAGAGGACTGCAAGAAGTTGATTGAATGTACTATTTATATCAGAGTGGTTTCTGCAGGAAGAGAAACTAAAAGGTCTTGCCAGAAAATCTGAACTTTGATTGCCTTCTGTAAGTGTATAACTGAGCTAAGTTTCCATTTCAAAGTTTCCTTGAACTTAATTTTAGCAAAAATGCAGTATCGGAGATTCAGCAATGTCTACTTTATAATCCCCGTAATCATGCTAGTAGAAATTAGAATGCTTGAATAGCTTGGACTCCGCCAGTGAAAGTACATGTTGAAAGTATCATAGCACATCACTTAAAACTGTCCCTTCCTATAGGGAATTTTTATCGGTATATCACAATTGACAAGCCAAATAAAAGATTGACTACCTGAGAAACTTTCAAACTCCAAATGCATTTCCGTTTTCAGTACCATGGGGAGATTTACATCACTGCTGATAAACAGAAGCAGCATTAGTCACTAACTTCTTTTTCTAGTTTTGACAAGCCTTTTCTTCAATTTCACATTATGTCACAGATCTGATCTCTCTCAATCATGACTCCTTTTACTGCATAGAAAGTTAAAGCATTTCTTTTCCTATAAGATCACTTATATGTAAGCCTCGCCCCCACCCCACCGCAAAACTCCATTACCAACTACCAAGAGCCCCCAACAATGGATTTTTTTTTTAATCTGAAAACATTGGATTTTTCTACTTTGATCCCTTGGAAACTCGAACCAGCAACCTCATGGTCGGAGGCAGAGGACACTCCCGCTAGGCTATCCTTCCTTAACTTTCCTATAACATCAATTGCTTTTTCACATACCTATTCCACTGTTTTGCTTAATCCAGACAATCAAAGTTATGTCGCTTGCTCACAAAGTTCAGGTGTATTCACTATTTAAGCAAGATTATACAATTGTACTTGACAATAAAAAGCATAACAGAAACCTATTGTTTTAGTGTCCAATCATAAGTCAGTACCTTATCATTTTCTCAACCTGTTTGGCTACACTATACTCTAGATCCGCTTCTTTTTGTTTCGTCCGTCCAGATTTTGCCATCTTCTTCGACTCCAGTATCCGTGGTAAGACGTATAATTGATAATCCTCATGCAGCAATATGTACTGTGCATTAACAATGCAATTATGTTAAACCAGTCCAGATGAAAGCATGTTTACACTACTGACATAGATAACAAGAAACTGTGCAAATACCCCACCTCGTCCCTGAACAGAGGAAGGACTAGATTTTCCTTGAGTACAATCTGCAAGGAATTAAAAAAAATAAAGCTTAAGAAACTACTAGTTAGGTTTAATTATGGATAACATGCAACTGCCTTCAACATATCAAAGAAAAGACCACACTGATCAGAAGCAGAAAGCTAGTTGCTCATATGCATGAGTAAGGTATGAGATATAAGACAAAACACTGCAAAATTATATTTACCAGCTCCCAAGCATTGCCCAGTACATATGGGACAGCATTTAGCCAAAAGCCAAAATGAATATTGCGACAATGCAGCAGATTAATGCACCATTTAAGTTCTTCATTATTTATTTAAAATACATCACCAGTAAAAAAAACATGGTTAAATCCTTCAAGAGACGCAACATCTTCACCATATCTTAGCTAAAAAATGCAATCTTTCTTTATCATGTTCTTTGATACTACCAGCAGTCTGAGTTTCAACAGGTACACACAAAACATAAAACAACTGTTTTTGGGAGTTACCGAAGCAATATCAATGCTGGTGACCCTGAGAAGCTCATCAGGACAGACAAGATAACCAAATAACACCCATTCCCTATATGATGTAACATTTGCTAGGTCTTGGGCTCTCTGCAAATAAGAAAAGGATCACAAAAATGTGAGTGAAACTATGAAATCTGCACATATTTCTATAAAGAAAAAAAATGTTCTGATTGCCATATATGTTCATGAGTCAACAAGTTGCAGTGTCTAAATATAAAGCAGTAGAAGATACCCACCATTGGATGAGCTGAATTTGTCAGTATATCAGGGTATCGGGGATGGAAAGGACTTAAGAAACCCTCATTTCTGAGCTTTCGTGTATCAGTTGATAAGAATATAATGGGACCAACAGCCTCTAATACCTGAAAAGAACAAAAAGGCCTTCAGAGCAAGATCTCAGATAAAGTTAGTGCCTACTATTCATGCTGGAGGCAAATGAAGTTCAATATGGAGACTTTAATGAACTCTTAGAAGGTAACCAAAATTCAATGCAGACATCATTTGTAACAACAAAAATTCATAGAAATAATGAAGTGCGGCACCATTTCCCCTTAGTTCAGTAGAGCACTAAAATTATTTCTTTAGGGAAAAAAGCGATGTAGTATGTATAAGGGTGAGGAATAATCTTTAGCAATTAGATGATTGATGTGGATAGAAGTTTCAAAGCAATGAGCTAAAAGATAATTGTAAGCTTGGATTTTGTCTTCTGTTAATTAGTAAGAGTTCACTGGCTGAGATCTGGTAAATTGGAAGATTTTGTGCTCCACTTATTCTTTTTCAATTTACTTTTGACTGGATTTCATCCCATGGTAGTTTATTACAAGAAGTCATTATAAAGGATCTCAAACTATTGAAAATAAAAAACCCTGTTTTTTTTTTCTTTCCTAAATACCTACATCTAACTGAAATAGGTAAAAAGTATACAACACACACACATATATATATCCGTAATTTAGCACAAGATATTTATCAATAAAACAACAAAGGTTTTTTTTTTCTTTTTGTTCCATAAATAAGCAGTAGTACCGCAAGTTAGACACAAGAACTCCTTTTGACATTGTAAATGAATAATTTAACTTCTCTACAAGAATGCGGTATTCAGGAGCAAAGACCTCTCCAATACGAGGGCTGACAAAATTCAGGTCTTCATGCAGACCCTTCAAGGGTGGATCGTAGGAATCAACAAACTGGATTAACCTGGGAAAGGAAAACAAGAAAGAAATCAAGGGAACTTCTTATATTTCTTTTTTATATAGAATCACTTTCGTTCAGAGTAGAGTGGTCAGCATACACAAAAATACAGAATGTCTCATCATAATTGACTATAGGGAACTAACAAAATTTATCAGGTTATCTATGTCATGTACAACATTTAAGTTACACCATAAATACAATGTTGACAAGCATATGTCAATCCATGTAGAGGCTTTGCACTTCCTTTAAAGCATCTCTTGTTGGTTTTGTCCATTTAACCCATAAAACACATAAAGGTATGGCAATCAGATCTTTTTCCCTCTCTATTTTGTGGGGGGGATTAGTCGATGTGAAATAGCATTTCAAATATTTCAGATGTTCCTTTGTGCTTTCCTTCACCTCCAACTACAAAATGTATCTCTCGGAATTGTAGGCATCACCTTTTTGAGCCCCAAAAAGATTTAAAATATGCACTACATCTCTGTTGTCAAAGCACAATGCAAAAACAAATGGTTAACCATTTCCAATTGCTTTTCACACATAGCATATGTTACAACTAAGACCATCTCCAACCCAACTCTATTTTACTCTCCATTCTCTATATTTGGAGGGTAAAATAGAGAATTGGGTCTCCAATCACCCTCTAAAAAACACTCTATTCTCTATTTATAGAGAGGTGAATAGTAGTTCTCCAAATTTGGAGAACTACTATTCATCCTCTCTATTTCACTTTTTCATTAATTTAATATTATTTCTATTATTTGTAACTAACATATTATTTTTCATATAAGACTATTAATTAAATTTCTAATATTTGTAATTCTTTTTAAATGTAATACAACATTTTAAAAAATATATTATTTAATATATACTACTTTCATCCCGAATTAACGATATTTAAAAAAAAAAATCAATTTTTGTCACTTTAAGAGATAATTTGATATTATTATTGATTTTCACTATGAAGAATGCACAAAATTTAAATGATAAGATGAAATTTTTAATTTAAAAATACAATACATGACATAATAATTTAAATACAAGATAACAATACAATACATAATATAATAATTTTAAAAATCGCAACAATAATTTAGTAATCCGGTAGGTCGTTTTCAGATTTAGCAATATTCGGAAAAAAAAATAGTATATGATCTAGAGAATGTTGTGCTTGTGATTGCGGTTGTGCTTGTTGATT
>JAJONR010008917.1:0-35969 GCA_029582245.1 Solanum etuberosum
TTTAGTATTCCCCTCACATACTCGTACATTCAATGTACTGATGCCATTTGGCCTGCCTCATTTTATGATGCAGACACAGGTAACCAGGATCATCATCCAGCACCTCGTTGATCCTATTGAGCACTCAGAGTTAGTTGGTGAGCCTAATTGCTTTCCGGAGGACTCCTTTTACTCTGCTTTCTAGTATTTCAATTGATAGGATGGTCGGAGGGTCTTGTCCCGACATCCCTCATTGTTTTAGAGGCTTCATAGACGGATAGTTATAGTTCTTTAGTCTTATTCATTTCAGATGTTGTTTAAAGACTTGAGTTTGCCTTATTGGCTAGTTGAATGCTTTCTTATTAACATTCTTGAGTTATATGGGTTTATCTTTGTTAAGTTAAGTCTTCCGCTATAAGTTAAGCCAGGCCAAGGGTTCGCTTGGGGCCAGCAATGGTTCTCGAGTGTCAGCGACGTCCAGGATGTAGGCTCGGGGAGTGACACTATACGTAATGTTTCTCCAACTTGTTATGAATGTTCTCATAAAGTTTTTTCAGATAAAATTAAGAAGCAATATGTGAAAAATATTTGATAACATATATCTATCTATCTACCTACCTATGTTATCTATATTATCTATCTATCAACTTCTATATCTATCTATCTACCTACCTATGTTATCTATATTATCTATCTATCAACTTCTATATCTATCTATCTATCTATCTATATTTATGTATCTATATATCTATCTATAATTTCTTAAAAGCATTAGTTCCCTAAGTTGAATGTTAAATTATGATAATCCCCCCAACTTAAAATATCCAATTTAGTATATCTTTTATATTTTATATTATAGTAAATTTATTTAAATGTTTATATTATAAAATATATTAAAAGCATATATACACCTTTTCACATGGAAGGGTTGAAACTTTTTCAAAAAGTTGTGATTTTTCCAGAAACTTGTGACCTCTCCGATGAGATCGTTTCAAAGGGTTGTGACTTTTCATTTCTTTGCAAAACCATAACACAACCCCCTCGTAGGGATTTGGGGGACGAGTATATACAGTGTCACCATTTTTAGAGAGCATTTTGGGCATTTAGGAGCCAATTTACAGGAATTAGGCGGTTTTTTAAGTTTTTCGTGTGTATTAGCCCATTAAAATTTTAGTGATATGGCTTCCGGTCGATCTCGTTGAGAAAACATTACGGAACCCTCCTTAGGGAGTTGGGGGAGCAGTACATACAAACTCACCCTTTTTAGAGTCCATTTTATAGGAATTAGGTCATTTTCTTAGTTTTTTGTGTGTGTTAGTGATATGACTTTCATACGATTTCTTTGTGAAACCTTTACAGAACCCTCCGTAGGGAGTTGG
Source organism: Solanum etuberosum (assembly GCA_029582245.1). Classification (NCBI taxonomy): domain Eukaryota; kingdom Viridiplantae; phylum Streptophyta; class Magnoliopsida; order Solanales; family Solanaceae; genus Solanum; species Solanum etuberosum. The sequence goes on from JAJONR010008917.1 coordinate 1,359, forward strand.
GGGAACTGTACATACAGTCTCCCCATTTTAAAGTCCATTTTGGACATTTAGGCGCCAATTTACATGAATTAATCGATTGTCTCAGTTTTTTATGTGTAGCCCTGTAATATAGCTTCCAGATAATATTTTGCGAGATTGTTTCCGATATTAAACCATTAATAAAACAACAAAAAAGATATTACCCCTTTATTATTATCATAAATTAGAGATCAAATCTCATATCATATTTAATCAAGCCATGACAAACTGAACCCTGGACAAGATAACAAACATAGCTTTAAAAAAACTATGTAAAATATCCCACCCGACCACCTAGACCTAGGCATATATTAATACTAACATATGCCCTCATTGTAACCATATTATATTAAAATATAGTAATAATAATAGTAGTAAATAAAATACTCAACTAAAAAGCAGAAGAAACACAACCAAATTTCAATAATAAAAAAAACCCATCATTCATCAACCATTGAATTTACTCTTCAACTTTCTCTGGTTCCTCAGATACAGGGGCAGCTTCCTCTGTTTTCTCTGCTTCCGGTTCGGCGACTGGGGCTGCTTCTGGTTCAACTTCAGGTGCTGCAGCCTCTTCGACGGGTGCTGCAGCCACCGGTTCCTCAGCTACGGCTGCAGGTTCTTCTGCAGCCACCGGTTCCTCAGCTACGGCTGCAGGTTCTTCTGCAGCCGCAGGTTCCTCAACTGGGGCTGCAACAGGTTCTACTGCAGCTGCCACTGGCTCTTCTGATTCTGTGGCTGCAAGTTCTGCAGCCGCAGACTCTTCAGTTACAGGGGCTGCTACTTCCTCCGCAGCAGGAGCAGCCTCTTCTTCTACTGGTGCTGGTGCTGATTCAACCTCAGCTTCCTTTTCTACAACCGGGGATGGTTCCTCCACCTGTTGTTGTTGAAGACATAATTAAGTTAATTAAAATATACTTTAAATAAGATGATCATGCAAAATTCAATATGATATCAGAGTAGTTAGATGTTCTGAGTTCAAATCGCACCACTACTATTATAAAAAAGAACTTCCACGTGTTTGGACAAGCAAAAATAAATCAGACCAACATTTGAGCTATGTTTGATACCGGCATCCGTGTCAGATCCTCCAAAACTATATTACTTTCTGAGGATCTGACAGGAACGCATGCAGTATTCCAAGGAACATAACATGTGAGCGGATGTTACAAAACATGATTAAGTAATTAAAAGTGTAACTTGATTAAACTTTTAGATAAGACGATCAGATAATTAAACGCTACCTTGGTTACCTCTGGAGCTGGGGTAACCTCAACCTCAGCTGGAGCAGTCTCTACTGCTGCTACTGGTGCAGATTCAACCTTCCAGAAAGACAAAAAAATCAATTAAGTGAGAAAGATCCATTAAATTAAAATATCTTTGATTGATGATCAACTATTTTCAGATTGATCATATGTAAAAGTATCACATATGGTTTTAACAAAATAAAAGATTCAAGAATTCTGCTTTTTAGTTTAAAGAGAAAAATAATATCAAACATATACTATAGCTAGTAAGTAAGATCAAGATTCTATTTTTTAGTGTTTTCCTAATTTGAGCTATCAGATCACTAAGGCTAATATTTGAAAATTTTGGTGTTAAATTCTACGTTGCTCGGACTCTTAAAAAATGTTTCATCAATAGTGTTGATCGGATCATCTAAAAATGCACTACTGAAGGATCCAGACGTGCTAGTTGACGTTTTTAAAAAATCCGAGCAACATAGGTTAAATTGGTAGTAAATCTTGATGTCAACTATGATCACACCTTTATACAAGAATGATCAAATAATATTTCAGGATATTAAAAACATTGAAGAAAAGTTAATTAGCTAACTGATCTTGATCAGTTTTTAGTTTTCATTTAGAAAGTAATAGAAAAAACATTACTATAAAAATACCTCAACACTGGCCATTGGAATAAAGTTGAAAAATAAGATGGGAAAGAGGAAAATAAATGAAGAAATGGAATGGGCAAAATATTTGTAATTGTAATTGTTGATGGAAAAAATGATCATATAAGAGAGCTTTATATAGAGAAGTAAAATGAAGTGTATTAATTTAAAAATAATTAATGGAAGAAAAAGAATCTTGAAGGATATACATATTGACACCTCACATCACTGACAATTAAGGGTGTACAAAAGATTTGGATGTCTAGTTGTAAATGTATTTACTTTTACTTTACTTTATGCTTATAATAATAAGAAAATAATAATAATCTTACAAAATATTTTCTTTTTTCCTTGCCTTTTTATAAGTTTAATCACTCGGTACTCGAGTTGAGGGTCTATCAGAAACAACTTTTTTATCTATAAAGATAGAATTAAGATCTGTATACTTCATTTATGGGATAACATTTGGTATGTTGTTATTGTTATAATCATCGGATATTCAAATTTACATGTTCGATTAATCTAGATTCTGATGGAGTAAGGCCATCAAGTAACACATAGTAAAATTCACAAATAGCCATTTTTTAGCTATCGTTATGGAATTTCAAATTAAAAAAGTAAAATTTTGAAATTTGAAACTTCTTGATTGTGATTATTTTTTAAATATACAGTCTTGAAAAGGACAATAAATGTTATTTATAGGTAAAACACTCCTTATTGGGGATTTTTTTTTATATTTCAAATGGTTCGAATCTAAAATTTATGATTAGGAAAGTTAAAATTTCAATAATCACACAACGCAAATCTAGTTAATATTAAACAAAATTGTATCCTCTTTCCTCGTTTTCCTTATTGTTTTTCAACGTGACGAATTTTTCCTTTCATAGCATTATAAATTAATTTATTTATCAATTTGAACTTGAGATTGATAATATGAATAAGTTCATACTTACCTTATTTTATAAGAAAAATAATATTCTTACACATTCTTTTCCTTTTTGATTTTCAATATGAGGAGCTTTTTCTTTGATACGATTATAATTTATTTATTTATCAATTTGTCTATTCAAACATTAGAACAACAATATGAATAAGTTCACATTAACAATCTCTTATAAGAAAACAAACACTAACACATTCTTTTCCTTTTTTTCTTCCTTATTTATTTTGAAAATAAAAATCCTTTTCTTTGGTGACATTACAAATTCATTTAATTACTTATTAATCTATTCATTCAAATTTAGGACCAACAATATGAATAAGTTCACATCGATAGTATTTTCTAATAAATTAATATTCAACACATTCTTTCTTTTTTTCCTTATTGATTTCAAAATAAGGCGCTTTCTATATAATAATACAATAATAATAACATATTTAGTCTCATGCCGCAAGTGGAAAGAATAGTTTGTACATAATCTTATTCCTACCTTAAAAAGTAGCTAAATATATGTGATTTCGATAGATCCTCAACTCAAATAAAAGGGTTTTTTGTTTAATAATGTTATTAATTAATTCATTTATTAGGTTTGTCTAAAAGCATTTGTTTTGATTGGGAAATAGCAAAGCCACATGGTGGTGGAGACCATTTACTATAACAGCTATTATATCTTTTTTCTTTCTGTGTTTTGTGCAGTAGGGCATGTAGGTGACTAAGACCATCATGCTTTCATGTTCTTCTAATTTTTAAATTAATCTTTTTCATAATTCTAGTTCCTTTACAACAAAATCTCTTGGTTTAAGGGATTTTTTAAAATTTCCCATCCTATGTCCAGTAGGGTTCGATTGAATCTTGACTCACACTGAAAAGTTCTACTTAGGGTCAAGTATACTGTAACAATCATGTTTTTGTACCTAAAGCTTAAATCTGAGATTTTTACTTAAACAAAAAAATAAAGGAATATTTATCACTCTATCCCAACTCTTACGGGTCGAATGAATCAAGTTGCTAATCAATGAAAATAATGTCTCAACCCTTTATCTGAATTTTTTTTTAACGTATGTATTGGATCTCGAAAATTATTGTATGAAATGTTTAATTAGTAGAAACATATTTTCTTCAAGTATGTGCATTTACCAATGTGATATGGTATATATTTTAGTAAAAAATTCATTTTAATAAGTTGTTTTGTAAATAATACGTTACCATCTAAAAATAATTTAACTTCAAATTAAATATTTTATTCTTAATTACAAATATTTTGACATGTTTAAGATCACGTATTTCAAAAGTCTTATAACCAAACAAATATTATGTTATGTTTAAGATCAATAGCTCCATAACTCTTCGCATATTTCTTAAACTACGAATCACATCATATAAATTAAATATTAAACAACTTAAACTCGTGATACTACTATTCAAATTATACATTTTTTGTTGTCGACTTTGGATTGGATCAACTAACTGTATTAATCAAGGATTCGAGTCATGATCAGGCATTGATACATGCTCAAGATAAACTATCTACCTTACACCCTCTTGAAATAACTTTTCTCAAATCCTGTTAAACACAAAATAATTTATACATCGAACTATCTTTTTATTTATTTATTTATTTATTGTCGGCATGACACACCTTTCATTAACAACAGTAAAAATACATAGTGTAAAATCACATCAAAATTTCACCAAATATAGTAAAATGTTTTTTTCTACAATACTAGTCAAGATGAGAATGTTTAGGAATTTGAAGGGAAAAAAAGAAAAGCCAACTTGGATTATTATTATTATTATTTTTGATTTGTGGACAAATGGCTATGAACGTAAAGTCCAAAATAATAGTGAAGGGCCGGTGCCAAAATGGGCCCCCACTATCACAATTTACTATCATTAACGTCTAAATGGGCCCCATATTCTGACGTGGCACTTCCTTTTTAGATCCATATCCTTTTGGGCTTTCTCTAAATGGGCCCTACTTATTTGGGTCTAGTGGGCCCATACCTAAGACCCTTTAGATGCTTTCCAGGTAGTACTACTCGTGCTATTTGGGCCCCATTTTCATTACTTTCTCTGATTTTGCCACGCTGGATTTGTGTCATTTGCCCATACTCTTATCTGTATTAACTTACAAGTGTACTAAGCTCCCGTTATTCACAATATTCGGAGGAAAATTGAATCGATAGCACTAATTATACATGGTATTAGTTTATATTTTTGTAAGAGGTTGTTTGTATAGTTTAAATGATGACTTCTTGATCACGTGATAATAACTTTACATGTTACGTCAGGCTCTCCGAAAAACTTTATATATATATATATATATATTTGATGTTGTAGAAAAAAAAAGATATTGAGAAAATGAATAATCGCTGTAGAGATGAATGATGCTTGAACGATATTCTTACAATGAAGGAGCGATAGCGGAGCCAGGTAGGATTGAGGGGATTCAGATTGACCTTTTTCGATGGAAAATGATATCGTTTAGGTATATATAGTAGAATGTTGAACTCTCTTCGACTTCTTCGTGTGTTTAAAATTTTAAAATTTTAAAATTTAAATCAATCTTATTATTTGAATGATACTAAACATGCTGACATATTTTTCAGAATATAAAAGGCAGATAGTACTATTTGATATTTGTTGTTACTATTATTGACATTGATACAAGTACCAAGAGAATATGCAATGCACTTTAAATTTTAGTGTAGAATGTCTCAAGCTAGAGTTTTTTATTATTATTAATATATACAAAACTTCATCAAAGAATTTCTACCACTAAAATACAAGTATAATTTATTATTATTATTAAGATCCTCACAGTCAATAAACACGAAATTTTGGACCATAGCATTGGGAAAAATAAAAATAAGAAGAGAGTCATCATCAGAATATACATCTCAAATTAGAGTGAACAAAGCATATATCAATTAGTAATAATGACTCGTTTTTATAAGACATAACATTAGTTTACATACGCTTTTGAGCTTAACAATATCGTAGTTCAAGAGATAAATCATAACTATTATAGGATCAGAACGGACCATACGTGCGATTAACTATGTTGTTATAAGATCTAATTAGTCATTAAATGAATAATTAGGACCATAATTAAATATTGTCTCTATTATGATCTTGGAGTTGAATAACTAGTAGTAATATTTTATTTACTTTTTTCCTATCCCATATATATGATGGGGATTTTTTTAATTTTTGGTTTGGCAAACCAAGTGGTATATGTCAAGTGAATTATTTAAAAATTGGATGTGAAGTGTGATGGCTCTTGTGTTTGGCTAATTTCCTTGGAATATTTTGATTCCTTGTGACCCCATTATAATATAGGATGCTATAATATATTATATTATAAAGTATTTTGAATTTATACTCTATTAACATTTAACATGTTACTATTGCTGACATGCCTTTTTGTCCACCTCTATAAGGTAGAAAAATGATATTTATTTATGAGACAGTCACTTGAATTTCACTACTAACAAAACTAAATTATCCATCCGTCTCAATTTATTAATGATGTTTAACTATATACACAATTTAAGAATAAAATGAAGATTTTTAAAAATAATTTATAGATATTTATATTACAAGTTATTCCATTAAGAAAATAAAATGATGTTTTGAAAGTGTATTGTTATGTTTTTGAATTGATTAAAAAGAAAAAAGTATCACATAGATTAATACGAAGAAAATAATTACTCAAGAAATATATACTAACAATTAATTAATATCAATAAGTTGGCTAATTGTATGTGTTTACTTATGTAAGTTCTTAAGTTTTTTTTTTTATGGCTTCATGCATATGTTATTCAAAATTCAGTCATTGATATGAGTATTTGACTAATTCGAATTTGTGTCAAACTCTTAAAATGAAAGCATTTTTCTGAGAAGCTTTTTTATCATGAAAATTAAACTCGAGATTTTTGATTGAAAAGTAAATGATACATCGGATCCTAGTACTTTTTCTTTTTTACCTAAATAGTACATTAGTGAAAAATGTTTTTAAAATATCTCCAACATTTTCAGACCTGTCAAGCTCGTTTTTTCCTCTTCTTTTTTTGTCACAATTTACGTGACGTGTTCTTCTTCTTTCTTGCTTTTGATTTTGTTTTTGTGTTGACACATCATTAATTATATCATTTTCAATAATGGTATGTTTTTCTCATTTATAATTTCTTCCTCCAAACCTATATGAAATAATATGAAATTTCGAATTTTAGCCTTGTTAGATATAGAGAATGAAATGTGAGATTTTTTTATGTGAATTTGAATTTAATTGAGTTTTATTAATGATACTGGACATTAAATGAAAAACCAACTAATATCTCATATATATGATTAAGTATTACTTGGAAAGCTGATAGAAATATACTATAACAAAGTGTGGTCGATGAATGGGATTTTTTCATAGATATATATATATATATATATAAAGTAAAGATTTGATGTTCGAGTTTTGAAAATAGGGAATATCTCTACTTTCTCTTAATTAGATTATATATCATATGAATTTGAATTAGTCAAATTAATAAGTCTTAAATATTGAAGACATAAACAAGAAAAGACAAAAATAAAATAAAAAATTAACTTGTAAAATATTTCAAGAGATTCCCTTAAAATTACTTGACCTCATTTTCAACTTAAGGAATTGTAATTAAGATCGTATTTAGGTTTTGTTTTGTTTAATGATATCTCTAAGCATTAACTTTGTCGGCTTTTAATCTTTCATTACAAGTTAATGTTGAACTCTATCAAAATAATATCGTATTCGTGCTTAATTCTTCTTAAATATTATTGTATTTGTGTTTAATTCTTCAAAAATATATTATCTTTGAAAAATCAGACATGTGTTATATTTGAAAAGTACGAACACCATTATTTGTGAAGTGCAAGAGCCAAGAGTAGTTGGAATAGGACGGACTAATCACATATATATTATGAAATATTTAATATCATAAATAATAAATATTATAATCGCAAATTTTAGAGATCTTCAAAAAAAAAAAGTTACATCAAGAGGATTCATAACGCATTTTTTGTTTTTTCTCAATGGGAAAAATCTATCAAACTCAAAAAGGACTTATCATAATGCCACTTAAGATACATTACAAATTTGCAATAATGATGGATTAATCCAATTAATCGACGTGCCTTATTCTTGAACTATATTGTATAAAAATCTTTTAAATTTGATTATAACTTTGTGAACTATACATTCAAGTTTTTTCTTTGAATTTGTTGTTGTTATCCTTTGAGTGCATACTAAGTAAATTCGTTCATGTACAATAGTTCACAAATCACATAGGAGATGTAAACTATACAAGACAAACCCGATCACATGCCGAGCTTAACTGAAAAGGCGTTGACAAGAGAAATCGATCCCTGATCTTTCTTATGAAATATCACCTGTTGCACCAATTTAGACACCCTTACAAATAATATATATTCAAGTTATATATAAGTCTATGAATCGAAATCTTTGCCAATGATGATGACCTAAAAATAATACGTGGAGGCAAATTCAAGATTGTTAATTTTTTTTGGAAAGAAACATAATAATAAGGACGGCTCATTTTTTCCTAAAATTGTGGACATAAATCGACAAGCACCTTTAAAAATTTAATGATTCATGTTGGAGTCTTTTTTCTTTTTTTTTTCACTTTAGCAAAAATTTGTAAAACCATATGGTCCATGTTAGAAAGCCTGTCTAGTTTCCAATGTTAATTTGATAAATTTCACATAAAAAATTTAAGTTATATATATTTTTGTTATAGACTGTGCGGAATCATAAATTCCACTCAAAGAATTTAAAAAATATATTTAAAAATAAATAAATCAAGAAGTAAGAAATTCAACATACATAAGAATAGTTTTGACCTTGTTCCCTAGTTGCTCCGCCCATCTAATAAAAAGGTTAGTTCAATACATAAATTATATCACATTTACATAAGGTACGGAAAAAATCGTATTGTGAAAGAATATGTAATGTAGACAATTTACCCTAACATAAATATCATTGATAAATAAATTTCACGACTTAAATTCTTGACCTATAATATTTACAAGTCATATAAAAGACAACTTCACCGATACTCGAGACTCAATCATTTGTTAAACTCAACAAAAAACAGACTAAACTATTTGGAAATCAAAACATCGTAAAAAGAAAGGAAGATAAAATCCTAGGTTTCTTTCCTTAAAGGTTGGTCCGTTAGATTTGTAATTATTTCATCAATTTCAATGACTTGACTGTCTGTCAACTACATTGGAGAAATTTTTATCTTACTTTTAATTTTTGTTTTTAATATGATGATATGTGAATCTTCTTTCTTGCCCTTGTTAATTAAGCAATATGATTAGGTTTTTCAAAAGGGCCAAAGTGATTTTTGATAGACTTAGAGGAGTCGAAAAATCGTTGAACTACATTAATTACGATAAATTTTATTGATGATAGTTTAGAGGAAGGTGAGGATGACGTCAAGTCATCATGCACCTTATGTCTTGAGCGACATATATGATATAACAACCGGGACAAAGGAGTTGTGATCTCGCAAAGGTGAGTCAACAAAAATTCATCCTGAGTTAAGATTATAGAGTACAATTTGTCTACATGAAATCAGAATTACTAGTAATTATCGGTCAACCATACTGATGGAAAGTCCATTGGAAATTTCTTTTTTTGGTAGTGAACTAGAAATGCAATATGATTAACTGTTACCAATCCAAAAATACAATATTGAGAATAATAGGGGCCTCCCTCTTTTATAAAGTTGCTTTCAAGATAGCTACCATCTTAGCTTTCTTATTTAACCAAAACACGTAAGTTTTATTGAAAATTGATGTACATTTAATATGGGTTCAACTGTTCAAATATTAACGTTTGATGTAAGAGTTTTTTTTTTTTTAAATAATAATATATATATATGATACTCAGGCTGAGGGTCAAGTTGGTAATTTTTCTTATATCTCCCCCTCCCGAAGCCCAGGTATCATATACGCCCCAAAATAAAGAGCCTTGACAAAAAAAAAAACACCAATACCTATTAAGTGAATACCTAAAATTGTGATCATTTTATTTCGATCTTTCCGAACATAACCAAAGAAGGAAAAAGATTCTTCAAGTGTACTATCAGGTCCCATAAGTGCATAATAAATGTCGCCAAAGTCCAATACTGCAGAAAAAATCAAATGAAGTATCTCAAATACAAAGTATGAAAAGGTGTCTATAACTTCTCCCCCAGGGCCTACCCCAACCTATAGAGTAGCTACACGAGGAAGTAAAATCAATCTTGTTTATACATAGGCTTCTCAGGTACGAAATGATATATAATAACTCTGTAATCTACGTAAAATTAATGTAAATATCGATTATAACTGAGCATATATCGATAACCGACTAATGGGTAAACAAAATTTTACTGACTAAAAATGTCAACATCTCTAACAAATAAGGTATGAAGGTGGGTCCATTTAAGGCCCATATGCACTTAGTCTTATAAAAAGGGAGAGGGACCCTATTGGGAATTTGGGTTGGATAATTTTCTTCACTAGTCATATTTCATGGCCCAATTATGTATAATACATGCTTCATTCATATATAATATGTGTATAGTTAATATAGTAATATGTGTATAATCGTGTATAGTTAATATATATTATATCGATTAGAAAATAAATGTCACTTAGAGCCTTTAGCGACTCTGGATTGCATGACATTTAATTAATTGTTGCTAAATATTTTTGTGGCAATAAATAAATTTATTACTGCAAAAAAATTATTTTTGGTGTAGTGAATAACGATAGACATACCATTTAACTATGAAACTCGGAGTTTTCTTTAACAACTATAGAAAAGATGAAATGGTATTTGCTTATAGATAAGACCTACTCCTTATCCACATGCACGATCGCACCTCATTTTATTGAAAAATTTAACCTAAATAGTTGTTTACTCAACCGCTTAAAGTAAAAATAGTTGGCAGATGTACATTGTATATTTGATTCATATTGAAATGTGTATAATCGTGTATAGTCTATGTATATTGATTAGAAAATTGAATAATTAATCCAACCAGCTATTTGTGTAAAGATTTCTTTTTCATTCACACATTGGGAAAACCACTATCTTGTAATATTTGAAGTCCCAAATTCCAACATTCTTTTCTTAAAACATGGTCATGTTAACATGTTTTGGTGCCTACATTGTGAATTTGTTGCAAAAATGGACACAAAACTAAATAACATTCATGCAAATCCAACAATGTATTTCCAAGGAAATGTCATTCATAAATGCTTTAACCATACAACTTTTGATTACTGATTGGTACCAAAAAATTATGTGTAGATATGTTTGGAAAATGTCCAAAAGATCACATGAGCTTAGATAGTGCTTGGTTGGGATTTAAGGATATTCAATCTCCGCGTAAGAATAAGTCGAAGGTCTATCGAAAATAGTCTATCTACCTTCACAAGATAAGGGTAAGGTTGCGTACACACCATCCTACTAAATCCTACTTGTGAAATTACTCTGCGTATGTTGTTTCTTCCACTCATCAATCTATTACTTCGTGTTTCACAACAATGGCGAAATCATTCTTGTCTAAGCGATGTCAATCGACACCTTTTTACTCGAAAATTATGTTAAGTATCTTACATATATGTTAACACTCATTGAATTGTTACTTCTTTATATTTTGATTTTCCTTGGTAAAAATTCCTGACCCCGTCATTGATTTCAAATACTCTTCCTCCCTCATCAATATAGACAAAGATGAGTTTTCAAATTTATATTTTGCTTGACCTATATAGCTATATTTATTCCCTAGGCCATTGATACTATATCAAATATTCCAATCTTGCAATGGTTGAAACCTTAATGAACATGTTATGCTTTATTCTCTTCATATATGTGAAACTCATGTTATGAAAAAAGTGTTATAAATATATAGCCAAATTATTTCACATTCATACCCATCCAATTTTCTTGCAAAATGAGTTCACTAATTTTCCCTTCTACCTTGATCTCTAATAAAAAATTCCCAATAATTTTCCAAGAAAAAAACTCCCAATTTTCTCTCCATCAAAAAAAGAAACTACAACTTCTTCATGACCAAAAATATGTTTCTAGTTTTATTCAATTAAACCAAGTTTCATCCAAAAGAAATTGCCTATTATACCCTTTGAAATGTAATAAGTCAGATAATTCAGAAAATAATAATCCAGAAGAAGACTCAAAAGCTATGGAAACAGTACAAAAACTTTATAAAGCACTTAAAAATAAAAATCTTATTGAATTGTCTGATATAATTGGAGAAGAATGTAGATGCATTAGCAATGTTGCCTCCTCCTTACAAACTTTCTATGGCAAGGAGGTATGTTAAACTCTTTTATCTCTCCAATGCGACTTTCGAGGATATGATCTTCTATGTCCGTTTACGAAAATCTCTTGTGATTTATTTATAAAAAAATCTTACTATATTTTTTTTGTTTATTTTTCTCCTTGAAGCAAGTAATTGATTTCTTCAAATCAATCATAAAGCTCCTTGGGAATAATAATTTTGAGATTGTTTTCAAACCTACTACACATGATGGAACACATGTTGGGGTTGCTTGGCAACTAGGTTAGCCCATTGTTCTATCCTTTTATTCTTTTAAAGTGATATTCGAAATTTATTGAATCGACTAATTTGAATTCTCCAATTACCATTTATTTTTATTGCAGCATGCGGTGACACTCATATTCCTATTGTGAAAGGTTTTGGATTCTATCATTGCCATTATTACAAGGGTCGTATGATGATAAGGTAAAGAGGAGGGAAAAAGCATGTTAATTTCAAGATTTCCTCTATCCATGTTTTTATAATCAAGAGGATTCGAAACTCGATAGATAATGAATCTATTAGCGCGAACTAACGATTTTCCCATTGAATGACAGGAATGTGGAGATGGTCATGGAGCCACTCCTTCATATTGAGCCACTTAGATTGGTGAGTGATAATGTTCCAGAGTCTAACGAATTATTCCTTGATCGCAATATGTTTATATATCGTTTAAATATTTTGTGTTCGAGAGTCTAACAAATTATTCTTTGATCACAATCTTTTTTACTTTTTATGTAGTTTCCAAATATGTAAATATTTTTTATTTAAAAAAAAACTAAGAAGATTCTATGTCTAAATGTTCCGTCAAAATTAAGAAATTTGAATCTCAAAAAACGAGTAATACATATGATAACAAAATTATAGATACATGGTCTACAATTTTAGCAAGTACTAATATATTTTCTTTGTATTTTTATTTCAATTCACCAGAAAATATCATCCTTCCTTTTGAGAGCAATTCAAAAGATGACTCCAAATATTTTGAAGGGAAAGATGAAAGAGGCTATGAAAATCTTGTTTATGATGCTACTATTTGTAGCTTTGCTGTATTTGATTAAGAACTTCATGTAATTCACTAGTAATTTTCTTTTTTTAGTCATAGCGATCTTGAGTTTCCAGACCCCACTTGTGGGATTATACTGGATATGTTGTTGTAGCGATTCTGAGTTGCTTCTTGTGTGATGAATCTTCATTGATGACAGAAATTTTTGGTGCCATCTAGGAAGATTATCACAGAACGAGCAACTCAAAATCGATATGCTATAAAAAAGCATTAGGAAAGAGACATAACTATGATGTACGAAATGTCACTCCTCTGGTCGTCTTCTTCTATTCAAATTGTAACTAGTCATAGGAGATCATTTCCTCAACAGGGGCAACGAAAGCAATAAGAAAACGGAAATTTTATATCAAAGACGAAAGAGAAATATACTCTCCAATGTAAATTGTAGACCTGACATGTACATCTTAATTCCAACGAGTTCGAACAAGCTAAGGATCTGTTAATGTTCCTACTATCCATATATATTAAGAATGGCAGGATTTTACAAGAACAAAGGAGGCTAGTGAACCTAGATCAAGGCCGTGGCATGATTACAAAAACAACTTTCCGCCATAAGGCCGGGAGCAGATCAATCCAGATTTCTAATTACATACCATGATGTCTAACTATGTTAAACTGAACTTACCTAAAAACCAAGATACATCTTCAGAAACATTAGCGTGTCATCGAACAACTAGACAGCTATGACCTGAAATACCTGCAAAAAAACACAGCTTGAAGTCAAATACAAATTCTTATGGTATCGAAAAGTAACACATGAAAGTCAAGCATAATCTTGTATAAGATATTAGAAAATTACTTGAGGTGCAATGATTTTGTCGTTGTCACTAAGAACGCGTTATTCTCTGTAGACTAGAAATTTTTTCATCTTACAACTTAAGAGGAAGAAAAGTAAAAAGTGGCTCGTGTGTCATAGCTCATATATTGAACGAACGAGAAGAAATTCTGGGGTTGTCCAAGAGTTAATTTATTTGTGCATATGAAAGGGTTAATGCAACATGGCTTTTTACCTACCATAATTATGTAGACGTATAGTCATTGCTAGACAAAATGACGACCTGCCAGCATCTCAGGTAATTCTGTGGCAGAAACGCTTTCACATTGTAGGAGTTCCTGAAGCTTTGCGTCACACACGATCATCGTAGAATTCACAGGATCCTGCAAGCAGAAACGCAGAAATATATGCTAAAGATGCAGAGATATGTGATGATATTGCTTAGAGATATTAAAAAGTTGTAGCGCGGTAGAAAACAAGAAAGGAACTAAGAGTAGAGAAAACAAACGCATGCCCTCTGTATAATCAAAACAAAAGAAATAGATTATAGACATCTACCTCAAGTTGGTTAAGCTTTATATACTCCCAAATACGTTTCAACGCATCTGTTTGGAGAATCTCATTTTCTTCACTTCCAAAAAATTTGGCGAGCGCATCAGATATTGTAACAGTGGATGAGACAGGTTGTTCAACCTTAGTAGCCACGGAATCAGCTTCAACCTTCAATCTTTTAGCTTGATCAACTTGCTCTGCAGGGGTTGGAGAGGAGAACGTCTTCATTAAAATAGTTATAAACCCTTCAAACTGTAGCTATTTGTCGATTTTTCCCTTTTCTTCATTTTCTATGTACTTCTTATAAGTGTGAAAATAAGAGATATATTATTACAAACGGATATCATTTATTATTTGACATACTTGAAGGATCGAGTGCTGTGATATGTTTAGCCAGCAGCTTATTCATCTTGAACATGTCGGTGCAGTCTGTTTCAAAGAGTGCTCGCAGAGCATCGTTGCAGATAATCTTTCGCTTGTTACCAGGATCCTGTAAGTTGTGTTTCCTGATGTACACCCACAGCTGCTTCACAATCTGATCAAGCAGAGAAAGATGTATATATGATCTATGTTGTAACAGCCAACTACAACTCGGGAACTTTTGATATGACAATCATACCTCTGTCCTGGGCATTGCGGGTTGACCAACAATAGCCTGAAGTTCAGGTGAAACACCACAGACTTTGTTAAGACCACCTGGTCCACCTCTCCTTTTTGTTCCAGAAGTAGCACTGGACAAAACAGAAACCATATCAAATACAGGAAGCTTTGGATAGTTGAACCACATAAACAATTTGCTCAACTCGTATAACTAGGGGGAATACGTTTACTTAACTGAATCAGATATCATTTATTTTCGAGTTTCACACATCGATTAGGAAACAAAATCGGTCTAAAAGCACAGGACACTTATAATATAACGTGCAATGCTTTTCCTCCACGTCAGGTACGATGTAAGACACTTCCAATTTAAAATTTCCCAAAATGGTTAATTCTTAAGTAAAAAAACATTTCAAACTCAACGGAAAGAACTATAACTCCCAAAAGTTCAAATTCACTTTAGAAAACGAAAAAAGGTGAAAAACAATATAAATGGTTACAACTTACAACTACCTACTTAAGAAAGGTAAATGTGACCGTATTATTGATTGATTGAGACAAAACAATTCCCTCGATACAGCTTAACTCTATCAATCATATACGAGTAGTAAAGAAGTATAGAGTACTTTATTGGTTTCCAAGGGGACAAAGTAACTTCATATATAAAGATACGGGTTTCCAGGTTAAGATCGAAATTACATCCCCTAAATAATACTCATTCGTGTTCCATTTGTGCATTTACGACATCCATTTCTTCTGATTATGTCGATGACCATTAGTACATAGAATTAACTCTCTAGTTTTTTTATCCAACAATGATTTAAATACTCTGTCTACTCTTGCAAGTTGTAACAAAATCCTGACTTGGCCAAGTAATAGCCCTATACCATCAAAGTTGCTACCAATTTTTTTTTCTTGATAATCGTAGTGTCCGAACCAGCTTTCATGCAAATGCAAATTTGCTACCAAATTTGAACACGTAATTACGTAAACATAGGAAACGATTAATTAAGGTAATCAGATGACATAGAGCATAGTATTAATTTAGAAAAAAATAAAAAGACTACCCCTTTTTACTCCACCTATATTCGCCCAACTACCAGCACCAACTTTAAATTAGCAAAAAAACAATTAAAAAAATACAAACAAATTCTTAAATAGTATTTTCAGTAAAATTAATTTTCATCTTGCATTGAAAAAGTTAAAAAGACAAACTTATCCTCGCCGAATTATACTACAACGAAATACACCATACCTTTCCTTAGGGGCAGAAGCGACATTTGACGACGCATGTTGAGCTGGAGCAGCAGATGTTCTCACCACCACCGGCGCCTGAGCTTGTATCTGCACTTGCGGCTGCAGTGACGGTGGTTGCCGGTGCTGCTGCTGCGGAGACAGCAGTGGAGGTACATGGTGCTGAAAGTAGAGCTGCTGTTGCTGGTGCTGGTGATGATGATGTTGCTGTTGAAGGGCAAAATGGGAATAAAACTGCTGTTGAGCTTGAGTGTTAGCAAATTGTGGGTGGTTTAGAAGGGTAAAATGGTCTTTAACCATCAACGGAGGAGAAATAAGCTGCGGAGGCTGTGATCGGAGAAGACTGATCTGATCACTGATGAACTCTGCTTTATGTGAAAGGTCCTGTCCAAGTTTTGCTCCGAGCTGTTGTACGACGCCGTTTAACGATGTAACGGCGTTAGGGTCCGATTGACGGAGCAAAATCTCAACACCTCTAGCTATTTCCTGGTCCGACACCATAGTTTTGCTTTCATACAGTAACGGTGAAGTTAACGGCGTTAATTTTCTCTCTCTGTTCTTCTTCTTCTTCTTTCTCTCTGTTCAAGCTCACTCTCTTTCTCTGTTAATGGCTGTTTCTCTCTCTTTCTTATCTGATATATAAGTATTTAGTGACGAATATACCCTTGCTTAGTTTAAAAGTTTGTTTACTACTTTTTGCACTTTTCTCATGCTCTCTAGTCTCTAAGGGTCCCATTTCTGACCCTTTTTCTTTTCTTTTTAAATAATTTCGTGTCCGGATCAATTTATACGCATTTTAATTAATTTTGCATAACATATGCAATATAATTTGGTTTATTAAAGTTTGGATAAATAGAGTTATTTTCTCTCTCGCATATTAGATGAACGTTTTACTACAAATTATTTATCATGTATTATTACTTGATAATTAACTAAATTAAGATAGAATTAATTAATTTCTTCTCATTTTATTCCTACAATTAATATAGCCTTTGAAAGTCTAAATAAATTTTGAAGATCTAAAAATTTATTTTTCAGGAGGGTAATTAATATGAACAAAGGAAAAAAATAATAAAGTTGATCAATCTATTAATGATTTTTTAATCACCGTGTAAAATAGAAAGTGTCCATCTAATATGAGACGAAGAGAGAACTTTTTTGTGCTTTGCTGAAATTTAAATATGAAACCTCATGATTTTTAATTTACTCGATTGATTACTAGACGATTTTTTATGTTCATGATGTCTGGATCAGCCTTCTTGCACATCAATTAATTACACGGGATACCTATCACCTCCCGCCAACTATAGGTACTAGGTAACTCTGTACACCAAGGCTGAGACAAATGAGAAGAAGTATTTTTTAATTTCCGTTGAAATTTTGAATCTGAGACCTCAGGTTTTTCAAGCACTTCATTCATCACTAGGTCACACTCTTGAGTGTCAGATATTTTTTAGTGCCATAACCTTGTTTTTAATTTGTATCAAAAATATTTTTTTTTGTCTTCACCAAAAAAAGAATAAGACTTGTATACAAATATTTTTTCAGACTTCACTTATGATAGAGTTTAGTTGAACACCTTCACGTAAAATGAAACGAACGATGTGTTAGCATCAAGAAGAAGCAAGGTTATAAATGTAATTATGTGAAATGGGGACCTTTGATTTTAGGAAAAAAGTAAAAAAAATAGTAATAAGTATTTGAGAGGATAAAGATAAAGTTGTGGGCCCAAAAGAGGTTGGGCTAAAATTGGAATTGTCATGTCTTCCCCAACAGATTTTGAATTATTTTTTGCTCTTTTTATGGGTTTAACTTTACTTAAATACCCTTTTGAGGCCATGTTACTCTACCATGGAAAAGTGAGGTTATTTTGGGAAATAATGAGTGTTTGCGTGTCACAGCCACATGCCGTTTGATTAAGATTGGGTTTGGTCAACAACTTGATGAAGCTCACAATCTTTGTAATGCAAAACAAGATTTTCCATAAATATAGATGATACTTATCCGCTTTACGCTTAATCCGAAGTCTCAAAGTCCAGTTTGATATGAAAAAGAGTCGACAAGTATTTTTTTTTTAAATGGACTTTGAGTGGGGCGTCATTCAATTAAGCAAAGTTTCAACATAAATATCGAATATCGAAAGAAAAATTAACAAAAAAAATCATATATCAATCATTTTTTAGTTCATTCTTTATCCTATAGTTTTTCTTACTAATCTTTTCATCTATTTGATAAAGGTCTAATATCTAAATAAGATATTCAAATTTGACATTAACTGACAAGTAAACACTTTAACGTAATCACAAATAATAATTAAACCCTCCAACTCATTTTCACTGTGTCTCGTGTATATCCAGCGCTAACATGACACATCAAATTTGAAAGCATTTAATTAGATGATCATTTTATAAGTTGAAGTATTCAAATAACACAACAGACACAAGTTAATGAGTCGTTTGGCCATCAAAATTACACCGAAAGATGATCACTGATCATATTTAAATGTTTTAATTTTTTTAGTATCTTATACTTTAATTTGATCCTCATTCATACTAAAAAAAATTATTTAAAAAAAAACTGAAATCAATCGAATCGAAATTGAAAAACCAAAACAAACTATTTCAATTCATACTTATTCAAATTGATAACCAAATCATCGAATCAAAGTTTAATAAAATCAAATATCCAACCCTACTTATAGTCATTTATCAATTTGTTCAAATACGTAACCTACGTAAATTTATAAACACACATATTGCTATACTTCTATTTCGGACCAAAAACTTAAAATGAGTTTACCCGACTTAAGTGCACACCAAAGACAACTCATTTGGGCCATTTGCCCAATTTAACAAGTCCTTAGCAAAACCCAAAATCTATGGCTATGGCGCAGGTGCTGAGCCTACAAGTTTCAACCGCACCACCACCGCACCACCACCGCGCCACCTCATCTTTGACCCGGCCGGCGCTGCTAACTGCTCCTTCCCCCACCGCCGAAAAGAGTTTCCGTTCCTTACAACACAAACTCCAGTGCAATGGCAGATTTTTTTGCCTCTTTTCTGATAATCGCAAACAGGTAGTACAAATTTTAAGCTTTTGAAAATTCCCAATTTGATGATTTTTCGCTTTCCCTTAGAGAGAAATGAAGTGGGTGTGTTTTGGATTATCACGAAAATGTCTGTAGTAAAAAAGTGTACTAAATTAGTGAAGGGACTTTATGTTTTGCGTTTGTTATCATTCCTGCGGGTTAATCAGAGTGTTTGTACTTGTGGGTTGTGTATAAGATGTGATAAAGTTATCAACTTGGGTATTTTTTTTGCCAACTCCAATAAAGGAATAAGGAAGAAAATGTTTGTACTTGTGTGAGTGAACAAATTGTTTTCAGTAGTTCTTGGTGTGAGCTTGGGCTAGAAAGAGAGTTGTAAGGGTGTGTGAACAATTTCATGATGTTTTCCTAGCAGAAACGAAAAAACACTAGATGATTCTTTCCATTTGTCCTTGCCTTGGAGGACAGAGTTACTTGATAGCTGTTGCTGGTGGAAGGTGACATGTATCCCGTGGAAATAATTAGTTGAGTTGCGCGAAAGCTGGAACGGACACCACGGTTATCAAAAGAAAGAAAAATTCATGATGTTCTACTTGAGTGATTGTTCATACCATGGTGTCCTAGAGTCTGTAGGTAGAAGTTCTAGCACGTTTCAGTGGCATGAGTGTTGCATCCTATCTTGCGACTCTCTATCCTATTGCATACTAATCTGAAACTCCTAAACGATTTGATCGACCCAAAAGAGTATACCACAAGTTAAATGTATATGAAGTTTTAAATTTGGGGAACAAGGTTCTCCACTTGATTTCGTGCCTTATATATTGAAGGACGGCGAATGTCTGCTTTCTCTGTCTTTGTATCTCTCAGCTCGAGCACACTTCCTGTCAAGAATAAAGAAAAAGAAAACTAAATGCTTCTGGTCTTTCCTGAGCCTGTTCTCAGTCATTTTAGCCTGGCTTCTGCTATTGCCATCATCCTCAAAGAAGAGTTACCACCACTTTCTATGGTTGCTCTACGATATTGATTCCATTGTTTCTTTTTAGCATGTTTGGCTCTTTTTTACTGGCCAAAATAGGTTTCCCATTCCTTCACTATTTCCTGCCCCTTGGGACTGGAGTAGCACGGTAAGAAGGCACTCAATAAGCAAAATGGCAAAGCTGTTGAATAGTGTTAGTTTAGCTATTAGATGTAGTAGTCATGTAGCAAATGGAAAACCAGAATATGACATTCTGATAAGATCATCAATTTCAGATACTTCTTATATCCTGACCTTAAGTTCTTGGCATCCTACATTTTGTTTGTGCCTTAGATTCTTGGCTTTATGTGGAGTTGAGTTTATTGGAAGAGTAAATCGGGACATTATCTCTGAATCTCCTTTGTATGTTGTATTCTTATTAGTCCGACTAGTAAAGAGGAGTTTAGAACACTCTCCCTGCAGCCACAAAAGTGTATTTTCTTATAAATAAAAATAGAAGAGTTTAGAACATTTAATAATCTTTTTCTTCCGTGTGTCAATAGTTCAGGAAACATGGATTTATTAAATAAAATTTGAAATAAAAGATGGAGCTTTTGGAACAAACAATTGTGTGGAAGTAGTGAGGGGATGAGGGCAGACATTGTGGCTTGATCCATATCCAGCTATTTGCTCTGTGGCTATTCATACGGTTTCTTCCATTCAGCGCTGGTGGGTTTTGTGTAGGATAAGGGTGAAAATTTCTAAACTATAATTGCCAGATGAAGTTTAAAAGTTCTTGCTGATCATTAGCACACATATAGGCTGTGAAACGGTTCAGAAAGGTATGCTTTTGTGGTTGTTGGATGGGTAGTTGTATGGTGGGAGAGAGATAGGAGACAGTTATTCTCACTATTCTCAGTTCTTCGCCTAGTTCCCTAAAACCAGAAAATGTAGTTATTCTCTAGCTTGATTTAGGGCTTCCAAGAGAGAGATGAAAAAAAGGTCAGAAATGCCACTAAGAATTCATTTTCACTATTTTTTTCTGATAAAGGTGCCATAAATGGGAAGAGCAGATTGTTTGATCGATATGAGTCAGCTTTTATGAAGATTGCTCCACATTGGCACTCTTATGTACATAAGTTTCACTCCAGAGATTTCACTTGAAATGAGTCAGACACTGGGCTTGTGATAACCCTTAGAAAAGGAGTGTACAACTTCGATTGTGTGTTTTGCCATAAGATTATATTCATGAGGTTTCTTCAGCCATGCTTAACCTTATAGACTCAAAAGTACCTATCTCCATTTCTAGGTCATGCGCCTTCAAACTCGGGCATTATCTCATTTGGATTATGTACCTCGGTAATAACTTTTTGACTTATCAAACAGAAAATAATGAGCTTAGTAATTCCAATTTGCAACATCTTGGTGTAAACACGAGCTACACAGAAGTTTTCTTCGAATTGATGTCTCTAGCAATCAGAGGAAATAGAATTCTAGTTTAGCCGTATTTGGGAACAAGGCAAGGCTTCTAGATTTAGCAGTAATTTCACATGCTTGCAAAATTCGATTAAGATGACTCTACGTGAAACGTATGAAGTGGAAGTTTCCTTTTCTATTTTATGTGTCATCTTATTCTGTCAGATCTATTTACCATCTGTGTTGTGCCGTTTCATATAAACAGGACGAGGCTAGAAAAGCTCTAGAAAGTGCTTTGGGAGGAAAGAAAACTGAGTTTGAGAAATGGGATAAAGAAATTAAACGAAGGGAGGAAGCAGGTGGAGGAGACAATTCAGGCGGAGGTGGTTGGTTTAACTGGCGTAGATGGTTTGGTGGTTCGGACGATGGCCATTTTTGGCAGGAAGCCCAACAAGCAACCCTTGCTATTTTGGGTATTATTGTCATGGTGAGCAATTGTTAAGCTTCTTTGTACTCCCTCTAGGCTATTTTGCGTAGCACTCTTTCCTTGTTAGTCTCTTCCAAACAAAATGATACGTTTCGACTATATCCTTTATAGCACGATTTTATAACAACATAAACATCACGGCATGTTTGACACCACAAACTTCAAATGTTTTTCCTTTTTACTGAAACTCCGTGCTCAGCCAAACACCTTCATAAATGAAACAGAAGGATAGGATTTTCTTTTGTACTTATAATATTTCAATTAATAATATTATTCTGCACTTCTACTTCTCTTATTCATCAGTACACCGTGTTTGAATTTGCAGTACTTGATAGTTACAAAAGGAGATGTGATGCTTGCTGTGATATTCAACCCTCTGCTGTTCACTCTCCGCGGAGCAAGGAACGGGTTTACCTTTGTAACATCACAGATTATGAGAAAAGTATATCCTGCTAGCCAAGACAGCTTTGGTACCATATCTCCGGAAGAAGTTCCTTCTCGCGTTTCTGCCAAAGAGACCGTAGCAAGAAAATGGGGAAGCGATTAATCACTTGTACGTTCACTAGCAAGTACTTTTCTTCTCCTTGTATTCTGATTTTTTTAGTGTTTTGGTTAGCTTGCTTTTTTCATTCAGTGTGGGAGAAAAGGCCACCCAATGGTGCTTTTACGAAAGTATGGTCACTGGTGGCTAATACCTTCTCGTGACTATCGAACCTGAAATCTACTTTCCATCGCTCTTTTTTAGGTTGGTGTAATATAGAAAATTGTTTCATCAGCTTCATGTTGATTTCATCTTTAACATTTGAAATGGGAACATACAAAATTTTGTAATATATTGAGTTACTAGTAATTGTGGCATAATGTCATATATTGTTCTTCCAATTCATGTTATTAAAGTCATCGATCGCTTCATCGCTTTAAGAGATCGTACTACGATGGCTTTAGATGAATATACATATACGCTTCAAATAATGACGTGAAAATGAACGTAAAACTTGTTTGGAATTGAAACGTTGTTTATATTTGCGATATGAAGAAGACCCCTAATTTGAATTGGTTCATGGTAATAATGCTTGTCCCCATTAATGACAACATTATAATTTTAAACTTGTCATGTCTAGTAAGTACTTCTTTGACCACCACCAACATAATTCACCATCATTAGCCATAATGAAAAGCAAAATAAAGTCTAAAGACTTTTACTGTCAAGAATTGTAGTGAGATAAATAAATAAGAAAAAATTATCGTTTATCAGAATCTCAAAAGTATAATCAAAATAGAATCTCGCAACTCCTTAATTAATAGTGTCGGGTTTGAGGTCCTTAGTATAAAAAATGACCTAGTAATGAATGCTCTCCTTTTAGATGACTCTTACAAGATATAATTCAGATTAATCGCAGCTTCAATATAGATATCAAACAACAATAATAATATAATCGATATAAATTATAATTATCGCGTAAGTGGAGTTTGAAGAGATTAAGTGTATAAAAATTTTATTCCTATTTTATTTAAGGTGTAAAAGCTATATTCGATAAACTCTCGAGTCTTGACTCTCTTTTCTAATTGAGGAAATAGAAAAGTAAAGAAGAAAACAGAAAGGTTTCCACAATATTCCTTAATTATGTTAGCGTGAATTATGAATCATAATTAATATTCCTCTAGGACTTCAACTAATCATGCTAATTATCATAATTATAAATAAATCGATGGGAATATACCAGAAAATCAATGATAACACGTATAGAAATAATTAATTCTAAAGCCCCATTAATTTATTCAATCACGTAAAATAATTACTCATCCTTATCTTCTTATTCTCAAGATTATTATTATTGATGTAAGTTACAAAAATCATTATCTACCCTACTAATTATTTCATCATACTTTTCTCCAACATTTATCCAGTACCAAGCTCAAAATTATTTATTTTTTTAGGCACCAACAATATAGTTAAAGAAATTGTTCAATAAATTATTTCACTTGAATTATCAATTAAAGTATATGAGCTGATATTGTCGAATATTAAAAGCGGAATATATCGATAGTCTCTTAAATTTGTTAGTAAATTTCATTTTAGATACTTAAATTACGTCCTATTTCGATTGAGCACATGAACAAATGATTGAATATTCCTATTGAAACTTTCGGCTCAAATATTAAAAAAGCTTTTATGGATATTTTCAATTACTCATTACCTACTAAAAATACGTATTAACGCCAAATAAATTGTAAAATCTCTGAGTATATTCTAATTTAGACATATCAAGTAATGAAATACGAAAAAAACATAGTATATGCAATTGTCATGCAGCAACAACAACAACAAAAATAATAGCAATAACAACAATAATCTATAATAATAATTAAGTGTTGGTTTAGATAAAATCCCTTTATGAATATGTCAGTGTCAATAATAAATTCTCTGAAGCTATTTATGTTGAGTCACGTGAAAATAAATAAATGACCATGGTCATAACTCATAAATATTAAAAATGTACAATCTTTTGACAATAACATCTTATTGTTACTGCATCTAATTCATTCAATTTTTTAAGACACATATAAAATATAGTTAAAAGTTATTAAATTTGATTAAATCAATAACCTATATACTAGACGCACCCTCAAATAAATTTTACATCACACAAATTTAAATTAGTCGAGATCCAAATATCGATACGAGTGAAAGTAGAAGAGATGCACGTAGTCCTAAGTAAGGAATAATTGTCCAATGAGAGAAGAGGTCCAAAAATTAGTTAAAATTCCTCTCTTACACCCAATCTTAAGCTGTCTCCTAAGTGACCTTCACGATCTCTTTATTATTATTATTATTATTATTATTATTATTATACCATAATTATTACTCTTCTCTTAGTTTATTTTTTTATAAAAATATCTCTTTTCTTTTTCGACAACTCGTTAAGGGTCTGAGAAAGGTAAATATATACCAATCTTATCATTATCTTGAATTAGATGGAGAGACTATTTATAAAAGACTTTCAATTCGAGTAACGAACATTAAATCAGCTAGCATGATAATACAGAAGTAAAGAAGACATAGAAAATAATAAGAAAAACATAATATAAATATGAAAGCAAGTCTCACGTGACATGTTTAAGATTACAAGATAAAAAATATTCTTTACTTTTTAAAATTTCATGTTAAGTCAAAACCAGACAAACAAATTAAAACAGGACTATATTATTACTCATATTTTTCAATTTTTAATTCTCACAATATTTGGATCACCACAAGACCATTTCCATTTTGTACCTTAAAAAAACCAAACCCCTCCTTATTTTTCTCACTTTTTTTCTTGGTGTCTTTTTTTCTTCTTACCATTGTAGTAAACAATACTTTTGACCATTTTCTCGCAACCCAACCATATTATTTTTTTAAAAAAACATTTTTTTTCAACAATGATCCAAATAAATTCTTGTTTTATTATAAAGGGAGATTCTTTTTAGCCTTTCTTCAATGTTGTTGTTTTTTCTTTTTGGGTTTTTCTAGTTCTGTTCTTTTCTTGTCATAAGTTAGAACAAAACTAGTAAAAAGCCCTTTTCTTTTATTCATTTTTGTGTTTGTTTGGCCAAAGAATACTTGTTTTTTTGTTGATGTCCTTGGCTGTTAGAGTTGCTGAAAACAGCAAGAACATGGGTTTTGATGATAATAAGGTAGAAGGTAAAGAAGGGTCAGCAACAATTTCTGAGGGTAATAAGGGAATTGTGGCTGATTTTGACCCTGAGATTGAGAATGATGGGGGTCCTGTTGAGGGTAATAGGGTTAATAGGCAAATGAGTGAAAGTTCTATTTATACTACTGATCATGAAGAGGATGATGATGAAGCTAATAACAAGATTGAGTTAGGTCCTCAATGTACACTCAAAGAAACATTTGAAAAGGATAAGGTGTGTTGAGTTCTTTTGTTTTTAACATTTCTTGAGTTTTGAGCCATGTTGGTTACAAAGTCGTCTTAATTAGGGAGTGCTCATATGGGACTTTGAGGTGTGAATTTGGATTTAATCGGGCTCAATGTGGATATCGAATATAGGATGAGAAAGATTCCCCTATTTGCTTTCTTGAAAGATAAAAAAGATTGCATCTTTATAGTCGTTTTAGTTAGGGAGCGCTTTGGACATCTTTCCCCTTTTAGTTATCTTGAAAGATTAAAAAGATTGCATCTTTAGACACGTCTTAGTTAGGGAACGCTTTAGACCCTCATGAGAATTTCGATGTGAATTTTGATTTAGTTGGGTCCCCAATACGGATAGCAGACGTCGAATGAAAAAGATTTCACCCTTTTTGTTTTCTTGAAAGATAAAAAAGATTGCATCTTTGTTCCTTCTTAAATGTTTCTTTGAATGTTCTGTTTGTTTTGATTCTTCCCTTTTAATTTTCTTGAAATGAAAAGAAAAATGTTGTCTTTATTCCTTTCTACTGTTTATTTTGTGTTGTTTGTTTTGATTTGATTCAATGTTTGCTTTTAGGATGATGAGAGTTTGAGAAGGTGGAAGGAACAGCTCCTTGGAAGTGTGGATATCAATGCTGTTGGAGGTAAATATTGTTTTTGATTTAAGATTTGCTACTTCAACTTTCTTGAATTTCTTATTTTTGGTTTTTGAGGAAAGAGTAAAAAGGGGCAGCCCGTAGAGGGGAGGACCGCGCCCCAAGGGGTGTGATGTAAGCATCCTACGACTGATTTCACAATTCGATTCTGTTATCGATAGGTCACACGGAAACAACTTTACCGTTGCTCCATTGTTTCCCCTTCTTTTTGAGAAAAGAGTAATATGCATATACTCCCTCCCTACTAAAATACTTATCACTTTTGGCTTCTCGAAATTCAAATTATATGAACTTTGACCAATATTTCGAGAGGTATTTTTTTATATGAGAAGAATTGCAACTTACAATACTTTTCGTATAATTTTCGAATATCTAAATTTTAGGTTTTAAAATATTGAATTAATTCAATTCAGTTTAGCTATGAAGATTAGTCAAACTGACTCGTGAGAAGGCAAAACTTGACAATTATTTTTGGGATGGAAGGAGTACATTTTATTAATATTAAAATGTCAAAATAACCAACACAATGTCCTCTTTACTTCTATATTTTCTTTTCATATTGATTTTGTGTTCATTACTTGAGTGGAGGGCCTTTCGGAAATAACCTCTCTACCTCCACGAGGTAGGGGTAAGGTCCGTGTTGTTGTTGTTGGTGGTGAGTGAACAGCTCCTTCCATGTTACTTTCATTTTCAAGATATGTTATGGTGAGGAACTCCAAAAATCTCTTTACTCGATTTTCCTCTATTCGTTTAGTCTATTCTGTTTACTTTGACACTATGAAACTTATCAGTAGGACTTTGTGGTTGATATAATCTTAATGAGCCTTTAGACACATACTAGAAGCATTTCTGTTTCTGCGCTGGTATAAATCTTGACACTTTCCGTGACTGCTGAATAATGTAGAATCCTTGGATCCGGAAGTGAAGATCTTGAGCCTTGCAATTAAGTCGCCCGGTAGATCTGATATTGTTCTCCTTATCCCTGAGGACGGAAATCCCAAGAGCCCATGGTTTGTTCTGAAAGAAGGGAGCAAATACAGCCTAAAATTTACGTTCCGGATCAACAATAATATAGTAACAGGTCTTAAATACACGAATGCAGTTTGGAAAACCGGTATCAAAGGTAGTATGCCGTCCCTTCACATTTCCACCTCTATATGAATGTCATTTTTAGGCCTGTGTACTTCATTCTTGATGATTTTAGGTAACGTTTTCCCTTTTCACGAATGTTGTTTCAGTTGACAGCACAAAACAGATGATTGGGGCGTTTAGTCCTCAACTGGAGCCTTATACACACGAAATGCCAGAAGAAACCACCCCTTCTGGCATTTTCGCAAGAGGATCTTACTCGGCAAGGACAAAGGTGATTTTTCTTTCTCATTAATGCTCTTAACATATTCCATATCTACCATTCAATCTAGTCTTGTGCATGGCTTAGTTACGAGTGAATCTGCAAGCTTATCTCATGCATTTAATTTGGCGGACGTTATTGTCTTCAATCTGGTAGACTGATAGTGAGGTTGCAGTTCTTTGCAGATGGTCCCTTTATCTTTTACATGGGACCTCTTTTTGTTTTCGACTAGTTTTAAGTCTTGTATTAAAGGACCACCTAAAATACTATCGGGTTTGTGAGGTGGAATCAGTCAATGATGTTTGTGTCATGATAGGCTGCCTACTTTATACCTCTTTGGGGTGCGGCCCTTCCCCGGGACCTGAGTGAATGCTGGATGCTTCGTTCACCAGACAACGTTTTTTTCTTTGGTCCTAGTAGGTAAGACACAACTAAAGAGTGCATCTAAGCATACCAAATTAAGTCATTTTTCTCCTTGTTTGCTTCCTCTGCAGTTCCTTGATGACGATAACAAGTGCTATTTGGAGATCAACTATACATTCGAAATCAAGAAAGAGTGGCAGGAAAAATGAACGACAACACCATGACATGAATCATTGCTCCCATACTATACTTGTTTTCGTTCTTCGTAATTATCTCCTTTTTTTTCCTGCTAGTTTTTCAGAAGAGAAAAAGAGGGTGCAATAGAGAGAACAACCTGCTACAATTGATTATATGATCAAAAGCTCTCTCTTTTTCGCCTTTCTCTCTATCAAGTTTCATGTGCATAAGTGTGCTTTTTGAATGTTGTAAAACTGTGAAGAAATCTTTTCAAGAATCTAGATATTTTGTTCATCAAATTCTTGATTATTTTTTTTCCATTTCTTTTGAGAAAGATAATGTGCATTCCTCATTGATGCCAGTGTTGCATGAGCTCGGCCAGCCCAAAAGGGCGCGGTCAGGTCCAAGACGAGCATGACCGTCATATATATTTTTTTCCTTTCCATATCCTCATTATGATATTGCATTCTTTTACTTACCTTACTACTAAAGTTTGTCAAAGTTATGTTCTTTGGCTACTTTTCTCCCTTGACTTTAGTTACTTTGTTATTTTCTTTTGGCTCTCTCAACCACTTCTTCCATCTTCATTTCCCCCCATAATTGATCTTGACATTCATGCATTGGCATGATTGCTCATGATTTTTCTTGGTAAGAAGTACCTATAGAAGATTGAAACTTGTATGGTTAAGTTTGGTTCTTATATTTTACTTTTGTTGAGATTATGCCTCGTGTAAATGTATGGTATACCTAAAATACATACCATGTGGGACAATGCTTTAAAAGATGTGGATTAAGCTCGCGTTGGATCATAGATTTTGAAGTTGAACCTTGAAACATGAAAAATTGAGTTTTTGAAGTTGTGTTTTGACATGTATTTTACTCGGGAAATAATTGAAGTTTTGTGAGAGGAAGTCCCACAAATCCAATGGAATCATTTCATGTATTTTTGAAGATAATTTTTTTAAAACATGATCTAAAATCTATGGTCAAACACTAACTAAGAATTTTGTATCTGAGGCTTTGCTCTAGTAATAAGAGCGCAACATGTGATGTGTGGGATGGACACACGTCATAAGTTTGAACCATATTTAAGCAAAAAAGGAAAGAAGGGTGAATCCATTATCCACCAAGTTCTGCATAGTGTGTTGACCCTAATATAAAAAAGTTCAATATGTTCAAAATTTGAAGCACTTTTGTTTAGGCACAACACTTTGGGGAAACCAAAAAGAAAAGAGTTAGAGAGAGATGCACGTCACAGATTTGAACCTTCTGGTAGACAAAAACCCTTGTAATGGGTAAAAGAGTACAACACGTAATATGTATGTGTTAGACGTACGCCATAGGCTCAAACACTATTGTATACGGAAATCCTAATTCTTAAGTGGAGAAGGATAGACTGATGAACCACTATCCACCAACTTTTTAATTGTGCACCATTGACCCTCATAAATTTTTCGATTATGAAAGATAAATTTTAAATGTTCAAAATTTAAAACACTGTTATGACAAAATACTTTAGAGGAGACCAAAAGATTGCCGAGGTCTTTGTTAAGGAGTTTATTCGACTTCATTGGTTCTTCTATTACTATTGTGTCTGATCGTGACCCGTTGTTTCTATCAGAATTTTGGAATGAACTTCATAAACTCCAGGGTACGCAACTTGCCATGAGTTCAGTCTATCATCCCCAATCTGCTGGTCAGACCAAGGCGCTAAACAAATGTTTGGAGATGTATCTCCGCTGTTACGCAACTAACACGTCCTCTACTTGGTTTTCTTTGTTACCATGGGCAGAATTCTGGTATAATACTTCATACCAACACAACTCCAAGATGACGCCTTTTTGAGGTAGTTTGTTGCTTCCCTCCACCTATTGTGGTGAGGTATCTTAAGGATGGGACTTCTAACTCTGCTGTTGCTACTTCTTTATATGAACGTGATGAAACATTAGCTGTTTTAAAGGCCAATTTGTTACAAGCTCAAGTGAGAATGAAAGCTACAGCAGACAAAAGTCGTCGAGAAGTTTCATTTGCCATTGGTGATTGGGTTTATGTGCGACTTTGACCCTATCGTCAGCTATCTTTACGCTTGCAGCGTCACACAAAGCTCAGTAGGAGATTTTTTGGCACCTTCCGAACTGTCCAAAGAATTGGTGAAGTCGCTTACAAGTTGGATCTTCCCCCATCTTCCAAAATCCATCTTGTATTTCATGTCTCCGTTCTTCGTAAATGTTTGGGCTCTCCTTCTCAACAGATTACTCCACTTGAGCTTTTGGATCAATCATCTTCTTTTGTTGTGCTCCCTGAAGATGTCATCCAAACCAGGATCATTTCAAGGGGTGGTCACCAAGTTCATCAATGCCTTATCAAGTGGACGGGTCTTCCATCAACAGACGCTTTGTGGGAAGATACTCATACACTGCTGCAACGATTTCCAAATCAGAACCTTCGTCTTCATGGGGGTGGCATTGTAACAAACATAAGAGGACAAGTCAGAGGCTCCTAGGCGCAGTACCAGGGATAAGAAATGGCCCAAGCACCTAGACCAATATGTGGTCCCAAATCCCAAAAGAATGTCCTCTTTGCCAAGCTATTAGAAGAAAGGCCAAAAAGCACCCTTGCACCAGAAGACATAAATAGACCAAGAACCACTAGACTTCAGTATGGAAGAACTTGCTTTTTATTTTTCTTAGTAATTTTACAGATCTGGAACCTCTCTTTTCTACTTTTTCCTTTGTTTTCCTTTATAGTTTACTGTTTTCCCTGCAAGCTTGAGAGATATTCCATTGTATTTTCTCAACTTTGTTGAATATCAGTGTTGATTCCTTACACCATGTGTGCCCAATTTGCCGCCATGAGCTTGGAAACATAAGATGTCTAGCATTGGAGAAAATTGCAGAGTCACTGGAGTTGCCATGCCGATACCAAGTTTTTGGCTGTCAAGATATATTGACTTATCACAGTAGGCTTCAGCATGAGCAGAACTGCAAATTTCGTCCATACAACTGCCCTTATGCAGGATCTGAATGTACTGTTACTGGTGATATTCAGTCCCTTGTTGCACACCTCAAAGATGATCACAAGGTTGACAATGTCCATGGACTGTATTCTTCGGAATGTGTTAAGTATGAACAATCACTCAAACTTCCGATTGCATCCTTATCTCCTTATTAGAAGGTCTTAACCCAAACGATTTTGTACGAGTTTTATGCTAGTACCAACTAAAACCGCCACTAAATCAAATAACAGTCGCCGCTAAAAGTAAGTATTAGAAGCAACTAAGACCGCCATTAAATCCAATAAAAGTCGCCGCAAAAGGTAGTTTTTAGCGGCAAAAAGAACCGCCACTAAAACAAATAAATGTCGCCGCTAAATATGGGTATTAGTGGCAATAAGAACCGCCACTAAATCCTATAAAATCCGCCGCAAATGGTTTCATTTAGCGGCAACAAGAACCGCCACTAAACCAAATAAAAGTCGCCGCAAAGGGTAGGAATTAAAGGCAACTAAAACCGCCACTAAATCTTATAAAAGTCGCCGCAAAAGATTTCATTTAGCAGCAATAAGAACCGCCACTAAAACAAATAAAAGTCGCCGCTAAAATCGGTATTAGTGGCAACTAAACTCGCTACTAAATCTTATAAATGCGCCGCTAAAACAATGTATAAGTGGCAAATAAAACCGCCACTAAATCAAATAACAGTCGCCGCTAAACTATGTATTAGTGGCAACTAAAACCACCAATAAATCAAATAACAGCCGCTGCTAAAAGTAAGTATTAGGGGCAACTAAAACTGCCGCTAAATCCTAAAACATTCGCTGCAAAAAATATGTATTAGAGGCAAGTAAAACTGTCATTAAATCAAATAACAGTCGCCGATAAAAGTGACTATTAGTGGCAACTAAGACCGACACAAATTCTTATAAACGTCGCCGCAAAAGATTGGTTTTAGCGGTCGCAAAAACCGCCATCCAATTAAAGTCACCGCTAAAATTATGTATTAGTGGCAGTAACACCCGCCACTAATTCCTATAAACGTCGCCGCAAAAGATTTGTTTTAATGGCAACATAAACCCCTACTAATTCAAATAAAAATCGCCGCTAAAATAAGTATTACTGGCAACTAAAACCGCCACTAAATCATAAAACAGTTGCCGCTAAAAAGAAGTATTAATGGCAACTAAAACCGCCACTAATTCCTATTAAAGTCGCCGCAACAAGGTCGTGACGGTGCCTATGAAATAGTATTAAAATGCCGATATTTGCCCTCCGAGCCAACGCACACTATTAATAGGTCGTCACAGATGCCCACAAATGAATGAACTATAACACATAAAAAATAAAAAAATTGGTATTTCTCGTTCCTGTTTGAACTTGAAAATTCCAACGTTTGCCCTCCTGAACTAACGCACGCTATTAGATAGGTCGTCACGGACGCCCACAATAAAGTTCGGTCAAAAAGACAACGGGATCACATATCACCTAAAATTAATGGACTATAACACATGCAAAATGAAAACTTTAGTATTTCTCGTTTCAGGCGTCGTTTTGTCACGCCCCGAGCCTAATCCCTGGGCGTGGCTGACACTCGAGAACCATTGCTGGCCCAATCGAACCCTTGGCCTGGCTTACTACTCAGCGGAAGACTCAAATAACAAGGAAATAGTCTTAAAAGGTGAACTCATGAAATAAACTTAGAATGTCTTAAAAGAAACATTCAACTAGCCAAGATGGCAACTCAAGTCTCAAAACATAAGCCAATAACAAGATAAAGACAAATGAACTAATTAACTGTCTATGAAGCTTCTAAAACTATGAGGAATGTCGGGACAAGACCCCCGACCATCCTAACAACTGAAAAACTAGTAAAGCAATGCAAATAGGGATCCTCCGGAAAGCAAGGAGGCTCACCACAAGATTCTGAATGCTCAACTGAATCAACGAAGCACTGGATGCTGATCCTGGTTACCTTTATCTGCATCATAACAACGATGCAGGCCAAATGTATCATTACATTGAATGTACGAGCATGCGAGGGGAATTCTAAAACAAGACATAAGCTTGAAAGAAACTGAAAGAACATACCTGGCTCAACTCAACTCAACTAACTCATTTCAATATAAAACAATAATAGAAATGCAATATAAAGAAAAGATTTTAAAACATGTATAACAACTCTGTGTATTTAGATATACAATAGTAACTCAGTCTGTATGCAAAGATACAATATAAACTCTGTTTGTATATAAAAATACAAATAACTCTGTGTATATAAGAATACAAATAATAACTGTGGGAGTTTCTCTAACCGACAACCATCACTTAAGAGTTATGTGATGATACAACGTTTTGCCTCACGCTGTCAGGGCCGTCCTATACCTTGCCAAGGGCATAGAACCTAAATACTAAGTGGATCCACCAGTCTATGCTAAAACTCACTAAGGAATCATCTAAAAAGTATGATCATTTTCTACCCATGATGGCTACATGGTTTATGGGGGCTGTGAGTTGTCTGAACTCTCCCCCATATCGTTGCTCAATACTACTCCCAAAATATTACTAGCTCATATGTTTAAGAACATAACTTCTTTCTGTGGTTTGAGGTTATTGCTCAAAAACTTAGCTCAAAGGCTCTCTTGGAAATCAAAGTTTCCTCTCTTGCTTAATTGTGAAAGCATTTACTCTTTACTGAAAACTAGCTCAAAGGCTCTGTTGGAAATCGGTGTTTCCTTTCTTGTTTAAATGTGAAAACATTTA
>JAJONR010008918.1:0-30612 GCA_029582245.1 Solanum etuberosum
TTTATACAACCAAAAGTTTTTAATAAAAACTGATGCTCAAGCTGTCAAATATATGTTTGACAAAGATTTTAAGCATGATGCTTCAAAGTTAATATTCGCCAGGTGGCAAGCTCAATTAGCCCCTTTTGATTTCGAAATCCATTATAAAAAGGGAACTGATAACTCTCTTCCTCATTTCTTATCCCGTGAATATTTAAAATGATGCACAATATTTACACTACATTCTTTAGTGATAAGGAATTAATCACTATTTTAAAAATAATGTATTTTCCAACAGAAATTCAAAGCCTCATAATTCATAAGGTTATTGAATCTATTATTGAAGATGATTATGTCACCTACGTTCATAATGAAGGCTATATCAATGATTACGAAGAAATACCTAGAGAATATTTCTTCGATTATCCTGATTATTTTTCAGATTAACATGAAAACATGTTATGTTTGCAGTATGACAGACCCACCGTGGTCTAGAGTACGAAGTCGAGGAAGAGGGGAAAGATCATCCCCGGGGAGATCATATTCACAAAGATCGTCATACGATTCTTCCAATAGATCATATTCAAAAGGATCGTTATACGACTCCTCATCAAAGACTGTAATACAGCATGGAAAAAAGAGCTTGATAAACTCAAAAATCGGTGAATCATTATCGTCCTCAATTCATTTGGATGATATTCCAGAAAGCAGTCTATTATATGGACAACTGCAGGCATTCTTGGCATCCCAAAAGCAAAAAGATACTTTTGCTTCAATCACTAAAGATACAGACAATGACGATCTCAGGTCTTATGAAAAGATAAACAAACAGGAAATGATATTTCTTGTTGAAAACTCTGATATTCAGAGAAAAGAAAACCCATGGGAAATTCTTCAAAGATATTTGATCAACGGATTATATTATCCGGGAGAAGCTTATAAAACTCGTTCATATTACGAGACTATTCTTATAAGCACTGAAAGTGCTGAAATTAATCATTTTTCAGGTCATAACACTGATGCGAGACTTTATAATTTCTCAAAAATCATAATCAAACAGATTATATCTGTTGAATATTGGGGACTCTCCACCATGAAAGAAAGACAGATAAGTCTTAATCAAACTCGCATGAGTGTTACATACTGGGATTATATCCAAGTCTTCTCCAAGGTTCTTTATTATAATAACGAACGACATAAACATACTTGGTTTATAAAGGTATGTACTAAAGTATTCACCAGACCGATTCCTAATTGGTTTTTAGATTGGTGGTCATACCATGGACCAACTATTACCGAGTCCATTCTCAGAGTTATACAAAAAATGGACAAAAATAACTCCTCAACTTAATGAGATATACCATGCAGATCATATCTGTTGCCTAGAAAAAATAGATCAAATCTATTTCTTTCTTGAATTCCCCATCCCTTGGATCCATAAATGGACTCCTGAACTAGGCTACACAGACGATAATATTCCTTGCCTATATCGATCTTTCTACAATAATTTTTAGAAAAAATTGATGAAAATTGATCCTACAACTAAAAGAACTTCTTGATTCTATTCAAGAAAAGATTTCGGAGTATTCTAATGATCCTCAAAAAAGTATTGTTGATGATAATTCAGTAAAGCATATTGCCAGAAGAATCATGACCCATGATGGAGACAAAAATGAAATGATAAACTGTTATCTAGAAGAAGTAAGACTAAGTCTACTTCAATCAATTGATTCACACGATAAATCGGACGTCTCTATGAAGAGTGGATCTAGCATGAATGAGACTCAAGAAGCCGAAGATTCTCAGCTTGATTTGCAAGATACACAACCCGAAGAATCAGAAAGGGAAATATCTGAAGAAGAACTAAGAAGGATGGAAGATTTCCTCCACAAACAAAAGGATAAGGGCAAAGTACAAAAGTAGGCCCTAGTTACAGTAAAAACACTGTATACACAGTAGATACACTGTGTAAGGGACCCACATATGGGACCCACCATACTGTACATAGATTCCTTATGTTTCTTTTGTTTTTCTATAAATAGATTAGTTCAGAGAGAAAGGAGGAGAGAACGAAAATAGATAGCTCTCTCTCGAATTTGAATTGTATTATAACTAACGTTTATATTTATACAGTTTTAATACATCTTTAATATAGATTTTTCAGAGCTTCACCTCATCTTTTTCGGTAAATTACCATCACTAGACCACCGATTGTTTATAGTTAATACAGTTTTGATACAACTTTAATATAATTTTTCAAAACTTCATCTAATATATAACTAAAATATTTTTAATACAAATATATTATAAAAATTCCCAGCTCGTATTTATCTTCTTTGATTACCTCTTTTACTTTGCGAAACAGAGAAGATAATCACTAAACAAAGAAGATAAATATGTGCTAGGGATTTTTATGTTTGAAATTTAATTTGGGTTAGGTAATATAAAGCGGTTGGGGTTAGTGGCGGACCCATAATTTTTGTTCAGGGGGTTCGAAAAATAAAAATATAAACGTGTATATAAGGCAACAAAACAAAATTTCAACTAAAAAAAAAACGTGAAAAACGAAACTGAAACTAAAAAATAAAAAAATAAAACACTAACACAAGGATTCGAACCCTCAACATGAAGCTTAATTTCAAGGGAACCTACCACTGGGCTATCAACTTCTCCTTTTTACTAAGGGCCTTCGAAATATATATATCCACATAAATACAGAAAATTACCTTATATATACGGTGTAATTTTTTACCGAGGGGGTTCGGGTGAACCCCCTGGAACCCACTTGGGTCCGCCCCTGGTTGGGGTGAGTTAGCTTAATATTGGATATAGTTTAAAATTAATTGGGTTCTTTTAATCTTGTCCTTTCATGTGTCACTTTATTAGTTATAAGGATATATATGTGTTCAAGTATAACGAAGGACATATTTAAACCATTTCTAATAATATAAGTGTATATTTGACTACCAACTTCAAAGCTTTATCCCATCTCTATTTTTTTGAAAGTTTACTGCTATTCAGTTATCAGGATTATTGAGTATATTTGATCCAATATACTTATGAGATAGAATTAATTATTTTTAATATAAATTAATAAATTTTCAAACATAAATAATATTAATTTCATAACATATATAGTCATAACTCATATAAGTATAGTGTGTTAGTAATTTTTATTTTGTAGACTAACATATTAATATATTATGCGTAAATATGTTATTATTAAAGTAGTTCATTGTATGATTTAATAAAGTATTAAAGCTTGGATCTTAAAATTAAATATTTATTAATATGAATTTATTATAGATAATTTAAAAATTCGTGGACACTTTTCTTAAGTTTGATAGAGACTGATTGAAAATGTATTTTCACAACGTAAAAATTCACCTCGAAATCTTTAAATAAAAATAATCCCTAAACGAAAGGGACGGTGTTTTTTTTTCTCTATCTCAGAAAAGTACATCTAAAAAAAAGTGGTCTTTCAAGGTTTAGAAAATCTTGTCTTCCTTAATCAAAATATTGCAACGAAACAAGGTTAGTTCCCTTTCCATTCTTATGAATTCAAATCTTTGTTTAATGCTTTACTTTGTAATTTTGAGTGAATTCTATAGAAGTTTTTCAAAAACGGTGTCAGAGCACTAATTAGTTGGATCAGTAGAAATAATTTATTAATTTATTAGGAGGGTCAAATTCAGTGGATACTCTCTGTTCTTAAGGTAAATTCTTTTTTTATTTTGAATATGTAAATATAATTTATCTATGTGAAATAATTATTTAAAAAAATAATAATTTCGACCTAATTATGAATAATCATGAATATGTGATACATTTAGTAATGCATGCAAATAATATTGTGTCAGTACATTTAGTAATGCATGTTATTCTTCATAAATATAAGTGGGAAATTGTTAGTAATTGACAAAATACATAAAATTTCTTCTAAACTTGACAGCAAAACTTACTTTAGCATTTTAATTTTACGGATAATTATCTACCCCTAATCTCTTTTTAAGTGAATTAAAATACACTCAAATCACTGACATGGCAAGTCAAAAAATAATAAAACGCGTATATACCAAAAATTAAAAAGAAAAAGAATAAGTGGGTTCCAATTATTTTCTTTTTATCCAATAGTCTTTCTTTTCTTCATCTTCTTCATACCCTACCACCCCCAGCCCTTAGTACCACCAACCCCACCCCCACCTCCCGCCCCTTCATCTTCCTCACACCCAATCCACCCCTCCCGCCCTCGACCACCACTTGCACCACCCCTTTCTTCTTCTTCGAACCCCCCTCCCCCCACTCCCCCGAACCCCCACTTCTATCCTCTTTCTTTCTCTTCGAATCTCGGTGCTTCACACTTTTCTTCTTCTTCTTCTTCTTTGTTGAACTTTTCATTTTTTTTCTCCTTCTTCAAGAAGCCCCATTCCACCCTCATTTCCTTTAATTTCTGTCAATAAATCCAAAAAATGTGATGAACAAGGAAAAAATAGAAAAATCATTGGTTCTTACTTCAAATTAAAACTAGTATTTATGGCAAGGTTTGAATGTGATAAACTTGAAGTTCTTTTTAATAAAATTCTACAAATCTTTCATCTCAAATTAAATTTTTAGTTGTTATTATTTATTTGTTTTGATTATGTGTCTTAAAAATTGAATGTGTTTTTGTGAGAATGGTTTTGAGATTTTGAATCTCTTTCAACTGGAAATTTGTTCTTTTTTTGAGATTATTTTTCTTATAATCATGGATTAATTCTTATTTTTTAATTATTTTTTTTACTTTATAAAATTGTGAGTAAATAAAAAGAAACAAAAAAGAATTAAAAATCAAAATTTAAATAATGTTTCATGCGACGCTGATGTGGCAATCATGTGGAGCTGACGTATCAATGTAATGATGCGTGTGGAATGCACTTGCCATTGTGAGACTGATATTATAATATTATGGTGTATTTTAATTCACTTGAAAAGAGATTAGGGGGGTAAATAATTATCCGTAAAGTTAAAGTGCTAAAGTAAGTTTTGCCGCCAAGTTCAGGGGGGGATTTTATGTATTTTCTCTTAGTAATTTATATTTTGTGGACTCACACATTTATATATTATACGTAGATATGTTATCATTAAACTAACATATTATATGATCTAATAAAGTATTAAAATTTTGATCCTTAAAAGTAAATACTTATTAATATGATACATGAACCTTTTCTTAAGTTTGATGACGACTTATAAAAAAGATATATTTTGAAGATAAAAAGGTACCTCTGAATTTTTAAATAAACATGGTCCCTAAACCAGAAGAACAGTGTTTTTTCTCTTCTTTCTCCATTTCAAAAAAATAACAACTAAAAAAATTACGTAGAAAATTATATCATCTTCAATCAAGTTATTTTAATGGAACAAAGTTAATTTTCTTTTTCATTTTTACTATTTGTGATCTTTGTTGAATTCCATAGAAGTTTTCCAACATAGTGTACATTTATTTTAGTGATTTGTTTGAGGAGAGTGTAAAAGGAAAGTATGATGACTAAAAATGAAAATAATTATTTAGGATAATCTTTATTTGCAGACTTTAAAGATAAAGATATAGAAGTAATTAAGTAATCTGTTTAGTGGTGATTAAGAAAATCTTTTAATTAATTAATTAATGAGCTGTGATATTTTGGATTTGGAATAGAAAAATAAAAAGAGCGACGGCTCCAAATGTAGAACGTGGCCTCTTGTGTTTCGCGAAGAGTCAAATTCTGGCTCGGGAACACAATATTCAGTAAGACAACTAATTAACTAACTAATGAGATTCTCTGAAAATAATAAAATAATAATATAAACTACTTTGTCAGTTTATGTGAGCCTTCCAAAAAGGGAAAGCAAAAAAAAGATTTTCTTTATCTATTTTAGGCATAGAATATAGTGGACGGGTACGTTACCTACCGCTTAACGAAGATATGACTTTAAATAAAAAAAGTTGAATATTGAGTTATTGTTTACTTCGGTTATTGTACTATTTTCTTTGCTTCGGTGTTAAATATTTGATCCATAGGCATTTACCAATTTGATATATTAATTAACTTAAATTTTTATGAGGAAGAAATCGTGTTCTGAATTGATTCCTAAAAAATCAAAACAAAAATATATTACTTAATACACGTAAAAACGAGAAAAATTAACTCGACTACCGTGTTTGTACTGAACAATGTTTATTTTAAATCATAAATTAGTGATAAATTGAAGTACAAATACAAATTCATTAACATGTGTTTGTTTATTTATTTATTACTTTGATGCATGCACTGAAATCTGAATGTTAAGATTTTTTTTCTGTTCGATGTTTAAAAATAAAACAAATTATTTTCTGTTAATTAAAATTAGACTTATGAAGAGTTATTTAACGTATTGGCTAAAAGGAAGAAAGATAGGAAGACCGAAGATATGGCCTAAAAGAACTCCATGCGCACAAAATGGTGCAAAAGTGAAGTGAGTGAATTGTGATGTCATTTGATGGAAACACCTCTTTTGAGTTGTTTTTTTTAATTATTATTATCTAATTAATTATTTAATAAGAAGAAGTTGAATTGCTCGTAATATCAATTTATGCTGGTTTGATTTTATAAATAAGTGAGTTTTTAATACTGAAATGGATCAAAATGCGAGTTATAACTTAAACCGCCTAATTTCTAATTGTTTTATTTGTTCTTAAACAAATATTTAGTGATAATAAAAAAAAATCCTTATTATGATTATATATATAACATATCAAATAAAAAAAATATTTTGACATTTTTGATGGATGAGTTGGGTTGAAGTGGGTCAATAACTCATTCAAGGATTAATGAATTGAGAGTTAATTTTATAATTTCTAATTGAACTTTAATTAGTACTAAAAACAAATATCTAAACATACTTTGAGTCTTTGGTTTATTTCTCATCTTAGTGCTAAAATATTGTATTTTAATTAGTGGGCCATCATTTCCCATATTAATACCTCGTCCTCTAAAGTATATTTTGGAAGGTTCTCAAATATCCCTTTCATTGGCCCTTTAGTGCATTCTCTACTTTTATTATATTAAAAAAAAAATGCTTAATTGCTATGTTGATTGAGTAAATATTCATTATTTAAGTTTAAGTGCTCTGAAGATTTGACCCAACCCATAATTTTGGCTGGAATCCTTCTTCACTATTGAATTCAAAAGAATTTGGCAGATGTTTTTACAAGCCAAACTAAACCTGTAATGCCTACTTTTTTGTGATAATAACAACTATCTAATAAGGCAGGTACAATTATATACGATTTTTTCAAAAAAATCACACATAATTAGAATAAACCTACACACGATTATATAACTTTTAAAAATATATATTAATGTGACTTTATTCGTACACCTAATATATCATTAAAGTTTTAATAAGCTTTTGGCGGAAAGAAAATGCCCTTTGACTTTAATAGGCGTCTAAGATTTGACTCCTATTAATTAAAGATATCTTCTTGCTCATTGTTCACGATACTTTTGGGCTTGAGGCACAATCTCTATTTTATTTTTTTAAATTTATCACCATTTTGCAACTTGCAATAAAAAATAATTTTATTTTCTCCAGCAGTATAGGATTCTAATTAAATTTGAAATAAAATAATTTGAACATAGATTCAAATCGAATCAGATCGCATGCAGTGTCTATTATGACATATTCTTCATCATTACCCCCACAATTGTTCATTTTGATACCAAGAAAGAAAAAATAATTAACCATAGTACTATATTCCAAATGTTATTTGCTAAGTTGAATTTGAACAAACAGGTCAAAAATATATATATATATATATATATATATAAAGAGAGAGAAAATATTAAGCTTGTTAAATAGACTTGGATCTAACTCACATGCCAAAATTATGTAAGTTTATAGGAAGGACGATTACTTAAACTATATAAATCAAATTTATGAGTTTATATATGATTTTTTTTAAAATTTCTCACCCGTTGTCAGCTGCCCGCATTATAGT
This sequence comes from Solanum etuberosum, assembly GCA_029582245.1. Taxonomy (NCBI): domain Eukaryota; kingdom Viridiplantae; phylum Streptophyta; class Magnoliopsida; order Solanales; family Solanaceae; genus Solanum; species Solanum etuberosum. The sequence goes on from JAJONR010008918.1 coordinate 7,979, forward strand.
CCTGATTAAACTCTCAATAGGATTTTCTCCATGTCAAAACTCGAACTTGAGACCTCTAATTAAGGGTGAAACAATTTCACAACTGCACCACAAATCATATATATGACTTGTTTGTTCGAAATAGCAATTATTCGATATTTCAAAAACAACAAGAAAGTGAGATTACTTTTTTAACTTTCTAACAAAGTAAATATCTTAATTCCATGCACCGTATCGATGTGGAATATATTTGAATATGTGCTCTAAATTAAAGGATACCAAATCTTGGGAAGGAGTCAAATGAGAAACTATATGATTATCCAAAATCTTGAAAGATTAGATTAATGAATAAAATGAATTAAAATATTTATTTAAATTAAACGATAACCGAAAGCCGAAAGGTTCGAGGAAAATACCATCACCTCTAGACCTTAATTAGTTATTTAAACCATGCAAAAAACATCGACGCGTCTCTCTAAATTGATCATAACAATCCGTACAGATAGCAAAAGAGTCGAAATTAATTTAGATATGTTCACACTTTATAAGTTAGCTCATGCAATAATTCTGAATATTTTCCACATATGCATAAATGCAAGTAGATCGTAGGTCAGTTACCACCAAAGATTGTGGTGGGATATATAGCCGAAAGTACTTCTAATGCACTTTTAATTAAAGCCTTTGAAAATTAAAAAATTCTGAATAGAAAGTGATTTATCTTTTTCCGATAGGTATACTTTGTGATCAATGAGCTTTCGGCTCTTGAATAATTAAGCAAAAAAAAAAAAAAAGTTGCCTCATGTAATTAAGTAGTTACAAATTCAAACTTTGTAAACAGTCTTTTAAAGAAATATAAGATAAGACTATATATAATAGATCCTCGTGATTCGACTCTTTCTGCTGCCCCATTATATATATACAACAAAAACTTATTATACCAAACAAACTTTTTTTATTTTTAATGACACTAAGAGTAAAAGTAAAAGTAAAAAAAGAGTTAACTTTAGTGATAAAAAGAATTATAGATGTAGAAATGCATGATGGATACTGAAGATTTTTTTGGGGGTAAAGAAAGTTAAGATGGTGAAAAGATGTCATCAAAGACGGAAAGAGGGATTGAAAACGAGAGAAAAGAGTCGTTAATTAAGATGTTTTTCAATGTTATGATACATATTTTCAAAAGCATATAAAAAGGAATTAACAACATTATGGTAGATTTATCGAGAAACGGATAGACTATCTATTATAACAAATTAATTAAAGTATTTGACTTTTCTCTACTAATAATGCAATGAAAATTTTCATAATATATGAGTTCAATGTAGCTTACTATCAAATATTTATTTTTCATTTTTTCTTGTCTGGTATCATATATATATATATATATAAGAGAACCCTAGGTCCGCCTATGTGGCGCCACCACAAACCAGGATTCCTTTTTAAATTTATTTATTTTCAAAACTAGCCTTCCCCTTTCATGAAACGTTGTGACTTTCATGAAAAGTTGTGACCTTTATGAAGGGTTGCGACTTTAATGAAAAGTTATGACTTTTATGAAGAGTTACGATTTTTATACAAAGTTGTGACCTTTCTGAAGGGTTGTAACTTTTCCAAAGAGTTGTGACATTTCCAATAAAGCACAATAAACATTTGTTGACACTACCCTTTGTTGTCTATAAATAGAGGGATTTCCTCTCATTTTAAAACAACGAAAATTCTAAACTACTTTTTCTTCTGCACAAATAAATATTCGTGTACTTTGCTCCTGTTGAGTGGCTTACTACACCATTGTATTTGTATCAATACACTGGTGAATATAATCGTTCTATCATGAAAGGATCTATTCCTTTAAACCTCGAGTACTAGAGGGGAATAATTTCCTTTAAGAGACACTGTGCATTCAGTGGACTCATTTTTTTCCTTTCTGTTTCATTCTATTGTTATAGATCTTGGTATGTTTTTTTACAGTCATTAGTTTATGCTTATGTTATTAATATAGCGCTTTAAGATTTCGGAGGAATGCTTTGCCTTAAGATTAAAATGTTATTGACAATATAGAGTATGTATCGAAAATAAGAATATTACTGAATAATCATATGTAAGCTTAATAAAAGAGTTCAGTCCCGTGCAAAGCACGGATAATTTACCTAGTTTAAAAATAATTTTTCATTTTTTCTTGTCACCTTTAACATATCAAGAAATGAAAGATGATTTTTTTTTTCTTGTTTTACCCTTTAACATTAATTAATTATTCCTCAATAACTCATTGTTCATGACCTAAGACTACATATCAATTAATATGATATTGTGATAAATTAAAATACTCATATTAATCATTATTTCTTAAGAAATCTGTGAAATTCAAAATAGACAAGTAAAAATAACGGAGTAGAGCCAAATCAGCCCAAGGGTTAATTCAGGTGAGTCTGTAAGGACCAAATTCTTCAAAATTGTGAATTTTGATAGCAAATATATTGTACCTGTAATAAGCTTGGGTCAGTCCATTAAGAGTTTTGAAAATGGGCTATTCAGCAGGCCAACAGCCTTAAGTAAGAACAATTTCAGATTTGATTTACCATAAAAAGAGATGTAAATTTGGTAATAGACACTTTAGTATCTTTTAGCAAATTAGACATGATAAATAGCCATTTCATCATTTCAAACAACTGTTTTCAACAAAATAAAAGTGTCCATAAGAAATAATTTACTATCAAGTACTAATCATTTTTAAATCACTCTTCAATATTTAGATGACTTATTGTAAACAGAAATGATATAGTAAGATTATCTTTTGTTTATTGATGTTTAAGAAATGTGTCAATCAAGTCAAACATGAATGGTGGAAGTAGTATATCATACAAATGATAATTAAGACGAGTAATAGATATCTTTAGGTGATTTTTCGTATCATAAACAAAACATATATTACAGTAAAAAACATGGATCGACGGAGCTTCTCTTCATTTCTCAACTCTTTATTTTTTTCAAGTTCTTATTTAGATTGAAAATACATGACATAAGTTAAATGAACGATCAAAATTTAATTGACTAAAAAAGACTCTAATCATGATTTAGATAATCAATTCCTCTTTTTTTCAAAAATAAAAAAAAACATCGCTACCTTTTCTTCGACAAAATTAATTTATACGATACCACATTTTTTCCATACATCAACAATGAACTTCTTTGTTAACATTTTTCTTCATCTTTTCTTTTCCCCATTTCAAAATATTAACTCACAAGGAAATTGAAAGATAGACTTTATCAATTCAAAAAAATAAAATAAATGAAAGATATATATAGAGCAAGGAAAAAAAGTATGGTTAGGGGAAAATAATTAAAATATATTTATGAACAAGATAATATGCAACTCTTATTCTGGGGTTACTAAAATTCTTGGAAACAAATATATAAAATATTAGTTATCTAAATCATGGTTAATATCTTTCTTTAGTCAATTAAAATTTTATCCATTAATTTTAACAATATGTCATATATCCTCAATCCAAACAAGAACTTGAAAACAATAGAGAGAAGAGAAATAAAATCTGTTTAACTACATGTTCTTGGACTCGAACGAGAATAGCTTTGTTCACAACAGTAACAAAAACTTCAATTGGATTTGGAAAATTAAGGCTCAAAATAAGATTAAGTTCTTCATTTGGCTCTTCCACCACAATAGATTACCTATTAACCAATATCTTAACCTTATTGGCATGAATATGTCTCCCGTTTGCACATTCTGGGAGACTGCAAATGAAACCATCAACCATATTATTATGTATTGCTGTAATTTAAAGTTATTTTGGAATACAATTATCCAGAATAGCTCTAATCCCACTCTACTCAACAATATCATCTTTTCTTCTGATGAATGGTGCAACACCTGGAATCTAATTAAGAACAGTCCATTTAACAACTTCTTATCATGGAAAGAACTAATTCCATTTTGCTTATGGCATATTTGGTTAACTAGAAATGACAATCTCTTTAATAAGAAGAAGGCTCCCATAAATACTCATGATACCATCGCAAAAGCTACTGAATACGCTCTTTTAATTGCTAAGAAAGATGTTGCTACCAAGCATACTATTAACCTAAAGTGGGAACCTTCATTACTTGGCCATTATAAACTCAATATTGATGGTTCCTCCTTAGGTAATCCCGGTGTAGGGGGTATTGGAGGAATTATACGTAATAATAGAGGTGATTGGATACTAGGCTTCATGAAGGGTATTCCAAATAGTACTAATACTCTGACAGAATTATTAGCTCTTATGCAGGGACTTAAGATTGTAAAGGATAACAACTTGATGCCTTTGGAAATCTCCACAGACTCAATCGAGGTAATAAATTTTATTAACAATGACCACGGATCTTATAGCTCTATAATTTGTGAATGCAGGTCATTGATGCAACTATTGGGAGATCCGAAACTCTCGCATACCTATAGAAAGCAGAACAAGTTAGCCGACCTCTTAGCCAAGGAAGGGGCCAAGAAGCGATTATTTGAGCGCACAAGGATTTTGCAAGTTCCTACGGTGTTCGCAAATGAGGAAGTTTGGGCAGATATATTAGGAACTACTTATCCAAGAGAAATTTCGACTCATAATAGTAATTTGATAGCAACCAATGCTATAATATATACAGGGAATAATACTATTTCCTTATTTTGTAATGATACTTAAACTTCTTTGCTAATAATATTAACCAGTAACCAAAAAAAAAAAAACTAGATCCAAACAATACGTCATAAAAACATTCTAGGAATACCATCATATATATTATGGAAACCTAATTTTAGCAAATAATTTAGCAGTTTCTACTTGTCCGTTAGTAACTAAATTTCATCAATTAAAAAACATGACATTTCCACCGCCACCTGGCCTAGCTACTTGTTAATTAGCCCCGCCATTCACGACGTGTGAGAGCATTTGTTAATTAATTACTAATTAATGACAATAATCAAGTAGAGTTGCGTGGTTCTGCCTGCCACGTAGCTCATATTTAATATATAAAAAAACAAAACTACCTAATTAAATATAGCTCGTATTTATTACTGCTACACTATGCTAGTTGCATGGAGCGCAAGTAGAATAGAATGAAAATTTTTAAGATGGTAGAAGCACAACCAACAATAGTCGTGTTAGGCTCCATTCAATTTTTGACACTTGAATTTATGAGCCTATTTGTACATTTTTACCTTCCACTCACCACCCACACTCCGATCTCTTCATCCGTGTCCCTTTTCTTTACTTTTTGTCTTTTTCATTTTTTTCCCCAAAATGGAGTTCTTTAAAAATGGAAATGTGAAAGATGATAAAAATATGTAGAAGTTAAAACAAAAAGACAATAAATGATATATTAAAGCATGCACTTATATACAAAGAAAATAAATGAGGTTGATACAATATAATAGAAGTTAATTTATTTTATTTGATTATTTTTTATTCACAAAGTTACTGAGAATATTTAAACGTAACTAAAGATTAATGAAAATACTAGACTTAGAGATGATTGATTCATTTAAATTTAAGTAATTTTTAGGTATAACGACTTAAAAACACTTTTTAAGTGCTTAAGCTGAATTTAGAAATAAAAAGATAAAAATATTGAAGCAGAGATAATGTATTTTATTAAAAAGAATATTGATAAATAACTTATTTGTTGGAATAACTAAAATGTCTTTAAAATTGTTAATATTAAAAAATAAACTTATTATCCAATATTTTTAATAGTATCAAACAAACACAAAACACAAATAATAGTATTAAACTAAGTCAAAACTCAAATTAATTGTGTTTCATTCACTTTAGAATATAAATTAATTAGATGCAATTATTTTTAATAAATATAAACTATTTATCTAAATAGCATGCAATAATTAGCAATTTGACTAAGAAAATAAATTTCTCGATAACTACTTATTCAAAAATAACAAGCAAACTTATAAATAAAAATAAGAAAAAGAAGACCTTTTTTTTCCTTTCTGTTTCGATTTTATTTTGTAAGACAAATCTATAAAATAAAATGAAGTATTTGTACCATGAATTCAATCTAAAATTGTATTTGGAAGTTAATTTTATTTTTATTATTAGATAGAAAAATGAAAAAGGAAAAAAAAGAAAAAAGACTAATTTCAACTTAATACATTACTTTTTGATTGTATCAAAGTTAAAATTCGGTCGATTATTACTGGTATGAAAGACTAATTTCAAGAATGCAGAAGGCCATAACTTTCTCATTAAACAGTTATCTTTCTATTTTCGTGTATACGATTCATCAATTTATAACTGTTGATCTAAAAAGGAGAGGGTAGAGTACATGATATAAATTCGTAGTAGTTGAGAAAAATAAATAATTATACAGTTTTTCCATTGGACGTACAGTAATAAATACCCTAACAACTAAATGCAAATGGTATATATGTTGCAGACATTTGACCAACTACCATTTTCCAGCTGTCCAAGAAAGAAGAAAACTGATGATCCACAATCAAGAGCACATTGAATTATCCATGTGTCTGAAATCTCACACATTCAATTTCTAATGAAGTTTAATTAACAAAGTTTTAGAACTTGCTCAATTTAACAACACCCCTAATATCCTCTTTTCTTTTATTATTATTTTTTGAATATATAACTTTGTAAGCTGTAAAATTGTTACAGCTTCACAATCTCTGGGATGAACACTGGGTACCTATCAATGCAATCATCCCATGGTCCATCAGTTGGTGTCTTGATTGTGCGGTTACACTTCCAAACTGCACTGTTACACTTGAATCCACTTCCAAATGCTATTTGCCAGATTCTATCACCTTTTTTCATCCTTCCTTTCGCCTCGATGTAACTCATCTCATACCATAGTGAAGACGATGATGTGTTACCTGTAAATTATTAAACATGTCGCTCAAAATCTAACAGTTTAGAAACAAGGAGCTTCTGCTTACAGATTTGACAAACTTTATCCTGTAAGTTATGTTTTCAAGTATCGAAGAACCAATAAACTCGTGTTAGAAACATAATATAATAAAGTGAAGAGTGTGGTTACCAAATTTGTGCAGAGTCATTCTTGAAGCCTCAACATGTTCAGCAGATAACTGAAGATTCTTCTGAAGCTCATCAATAACAGCTCTTCCACCAGCATGGATGCAAAAATGTTCGAACGCTTGTTTGAAATCAGGAATATAAGCTTTCCATTTGGGATTAAAAATCTTCCTTCCAATAAGAGTGAACAAGAAAAGAAGCTGCTCTGATGCTGGAAGAACCAACGGACCGATAGTAGTAATATTCGATTTCAAAGCTTCCCCTGCTATAACCATAAGATCTTTTGAAAGATTAATACCAACTTTTCCTTGTGGATCTTCTTGTTGAAAAACACATTTAAATGCCTTATCATCAGCACCTTTATGTGTTCTCACCACATGCATTAATCTGTATTTCGCTCTTCTACTATCTTTTCTCTTGTTAGACAAAAGTATAGCAGCACCACCCATTCTGAACAAACAATTTGGAAGTAACATTGCTCTTTCTGAGCCTTGATAATAATTAGGAGTGATAATTTCAGTACTTACAACTAAAGCACATGAATTTGGTACAACTTGAAGAAGGTCTCTAGCCAAATCAATTGAAATTAAACCAGCACTACATCCCATACCAGAAAGATTGTAACTTTTTATGTTACTTCTCAACTTGTACTTATTCACAACCATAGCAGATAAAGATGGAGTTGGAGAAAACAAGCTACAGTTAACGATAAGAATATCGATATCTTTAGGCTTAAGTCCTGTTTTCTGCATCAAGTCATCAATAGCAGAGAATATAACAACTTCAGCTTCATTTCTAGCAGTTTCCATTGTTGGTGTTGGAGGGATGTAATGAATTGCTGGTGGCAAACATGTTTCTTCACCAAGACCTGACCTTTCAAGAATTCGCATTTGAAATTCAACACTTTTTGGATTGTCTTTCAATATTAAACGCGAATGTTCCATGAAAGTTGAAAAGGGTACTCTGCAGGTAACAGGGGCTTTGTAACATGAGTAATCTACTAAGTAAATGGATCTTGGTTTTGACATGAAGTAAACTGTGGCTATGAAAATGATGAGGAAAGAAGAACAGAGGATTTGGAGGAGATCAAAGTGAAGTGAATTCCAAATACTTTGAATTTCTTCAGGGCCTAATTTTAGTACCTGAATAATGAGAGCAGCCATTATGGGAACAATCAAGAAAGTAAGAAAATTATTAACAAGGTATTGGTAACCAAGTTTCACATATTTCAGCTTAACTGAGTTAGAGAAATTTGGGACTGGTTCTGGCATTTTCACAAACAAACAAACAAAAAAATAATTCTCTCAATTTTTTTTATTTTTTTTTTAGAAAGGAAGGAGGGAAATTGTTTGATTGTAAGCTAAGACAATAGAAAGGGAAGATTGGTGAGAATTTAAAGAGTAAAATGTGAGGGGCAAAGAAATTAAATGAATGGAGGGGCAGATGAGAGGAATGAATGAACAAATATCATGTCACACAACTTCCTCTTAGCTGGAGTTTTTTCATTTGTCGTTTCGCGCGCTTAAGGCTTGAAACCTGATATCTCTAGTTAAGGAAGTAGCAATCCCATCCACTCTACGGTGGTTTATTTTTTTTTTCTAAAGAAATAATATTCGTCATTTTTTTAAAAAAATTGGTAAAACTATGCTTTAAGGACCAAAAGTTTACTCTATCGTGTGTAATTGATTAAAGAAAGGTTTGTGTTTCAAGTTTCAATTGCTACTAGAGTATTCTGATCGATATATCATCTTAAATAATGAAAATTAATCAAACTTAATTGATACTGAGGATGAAATTAAAGTTGTATGTATTAATCAAACATATATGTATGTCACGAGCTTTAATTTACACATTATGTTTGATTTGTAGTTTGAGATAAAAATGAGTTCCTTATTACTCCTCCTGGTTTCAAGAATCTAGTTATTTTAAAATATTTGTCGTTATAATAAAAATAAAAAAATCTAGTAGTTTCTCCCCTAATTCTATCGTTGTTGTTCGAATTAGTGTAGTGTCAATTAAGTTTAAGGAGATAACAGGTACGTATAGTTTAGACAAGTACTCTTATGATTAAAGGTTATTGAGCGTCTCATTTATAGGGTGTGCAAGAATCTTTAAAAAACGGATAAACACCTAGCTTAAATGCCTGATTTTTTAGAGTATTTACAGAAATGCAATGTAAGGCTGTGTATAATAGATTTTTGTGATCGGGCTTTTCTCTGGGCCTTGCGCATAGCGAGAGCTTTATTATACCGACGGCGAGTATTATATAGATATGTGGGTTTTACTTCTAAAGACAAGAATTCTTTTTCATCTTCCCTGTCAAAGTCGATGTCTTAACCTGACATCCTGAGCTCAGTTGATTTTTGAAGCAGTAGCTCTGGATCGAGAGTCGGATGCTTACCTTATTATTATTATGAATATTGAGTCATTCTTTGAGATATTTTGAAGCAGCAAATAGAAGGAAGATGTGCTTGTGATTATTTTAAAGTGAAAATGACCCAAGATCACATGACTTAATCAATTAGTAACTCAAGAAAGAAGATAAAATTAATACTAATGGATAATTTGGCCAGAATAGTTTCTTTTTTATTCTATTATTAATAAAATGGGAATTAAAACGAGGCTTGAGGCTGAAGGAATGAACCACAATCATATTCATAATCTTGTATTTCAAGGTTAGATGCTCTAACTTCAACCTTCTTCTTCTTCTTCCTTTTTCCATTTTTTGTACTTTTTTATTTAATAAAAAACTCGTCCCTTGTGGACTATAAATCGTAGAGGTATCAAATAGGCGAGTTAAACTGAATCTGAACTATCAAAATGAGTTGAGTTAATAAATAAACATGTTATTGATCTGCCCAATAGATAATTAAACTGACATGGGCTAAAAGCGGGTCATAACTCAAACCCAATTTTAATTAGTTTCTTTGTTTGTTCTTTTATATATTTTTTTAACTACCTAATAAAATTATAAAAAAATCTCTTTATTTTGTCTATATATAACATATGAAGTAAAATTAATACTAATATTTTTCCAAAATTTCTCATAGTTCAGTTTGGACTTTATATCAATCCAAAATTTTATGGGTTAAACTAATAAATAAACAGGTTAATAATCAGCTCAAACTTAAACATATTGAACGGACCATATTTTCTTGAGCTAATTTTATTAACCCTTGCTATAGGCGAAAACATTGAAAAATACAATTAAGAATATGTCGATGCTTTCCATATTTGCAAAAGGAGCAGTGAACAAATTGCTGGCATATACATATAGCATTAACTCTCTAATATCAACTTATTCAATAGCTTTAGAAATTCCAGACATGCATAACCATACATGATCTGGTATGTTTTTTTACGTACTGTATTTTTTTATTTTTCTCTATAGAATACGGTCCAAAAATTAGAACAAAAGAATTGAGGAAAATATTGATTTTTCAGTATATTGGAGGAGATAACGTCAAGTTACTTTCCTATTAAAATTTGATATTAAAAGTATTTTGGCCCTCAAATAAGACTAAATTATATGTCAAGGTTTTGATAATGACATATTACCATTAATTGCAATCAAGGTTAATTACAGATTGAAGCAAAATGTAGACAGTTGGGGTAGTTGTAAGTTGGGGTTGTGACCACTACCCTCCAATATTAAATTCTCTACAGCTACCCATTAATCTATTGAGCTAACAATATAATATCCATCTTTTTTATTATTAAGAAAAATGCAATGATTTGTTACAATTAATTGTTTTTGGAGCATATAGTTCCCATGGTATGGTACAAAAATAAAACTCAGACCCTTTGTAATTGTTATTATTTCTTTTAAACTTGATTTTTATTAAAAAATAAATGCAATGATTAGTGACAATTAATTGTTTTTGGAGCATATAGTTCCCATGGTACAAAAATAAAACTCAGATCCTATTTAATTGTTGTTATTTATTTTAAACTTGGTTTTGCTTTTATTAGTTAGACAATACAATCACTACATAATAAAAAATGATATTTAACGGCAATTAATTAATGGAAATATCTCAATTATCGCTAAATATGTATTTTAGTGGCAATTAGCACTCTTTGTATATGTCTCTAAAACCTTTAGCGACATTGGATCTAATGACACTTAACTAATGCCGTTAAAGACTTTAGCACTATTTATTAATGTGTCTATTTATTGCCGCTAAAAGTTATTTTGTTGTAGTGAATAGTAGTAGTACTTTTGTGGTGGATATGACTTATCTATTTTGGACGTCATTTGGTAATAAAAGTCGAGAAAAAGAAAAAACAATTGAAGTTCTAAATAGCTTTATGGTTGCTTCTAATTAAGAATATGGTACCTTTTCTTTTTTGGTTTTCCCTTTTTTGTACGTTCCTGTATAGGAGTCCGACTATTTCAGATTTATGTTAGGATCTCATTTGTAGGAAAGACTCCCTATTAAGGATTTCTTCATACTCAAAACTCCATCCCGAGAACTCTGATTATTATGTGTTTGTGGTAATATGGTACCTAAATAAAGCACTTCATTTGAGTAATTATTTGGTTAAAAATAGCTCCTCATTACTTAAAAGTACTATCTATAACGTATTTTTTTTAAGTACAAATATTAGTGGTGCATATGTTTGTGTGACACGTGTATGTATGTATCAGATAAGTAGAAAACATTATTGGAAGATATAATTGGGCAATTTGATTACCTTAATTATTTGCTCTTCAAAATTTAGCCAAATAAATTACCTAAACTCTAAAGTGCTGGTCCAACCTTAATTTCTTTTTATTCCTTCCATTTCCGGTACAACTTTTATGGTTCAATTATTTAAATACGTAGTATCAAATCCATCTTACATTGATAAAATGAGTAACTGTGAACATGTATAAACACAAGTCCACCTTGTTTCTTAGATCAACTAAATTATTTTTAAAAAAATAAAATTAAACGGAAATTGAACCGCAAAGGAATATAAGAAAATTTTGTTAGCTATGAGTCATCTAGCAACAGATTCACAATGTTACTAATGAGGTTTGAAACCCTCCCAACCTCACTCAGCTATATAAAAGACGAGGAGTTCACCAAGTAAGCTAACCTCAACTCCAAGCATAATGATGATTGCTTTGGTGGAGAACATTATATATATTTTTCTTTCAATAGTATTTGGTTAAATTAGAAAACGTATATTCAGATTTGAACCACTGAATCAAAAGAAAAAATTAAAGAAAAAACTGTATAGAGAAGACTAATTAAGTGGTCTCATTTAATGACCATGTTGACTTGTCGTATTCCTCAATATTGATTGTATATTATGGCACAATAGTGTTTCTAATTGTAATATTCCTATTTCTGTATTTTTGTTGTGATAAAGTTTCAAATTGCAAAAATTGGACCATATAAAAGCTGGCCATATGACTAGATAATATTTACTGACGAAAAATATATATTTCTACTTAAAACACTTGTCAATACCATATGGTAGTATGGTTTATTGGATTAAAATAAATACTTGCTTAATTAAAAAGCTTATAATTACCAAATTGAAACATAAAATAAACTTTCTCAAAAGAAAAAAACTTGTCTTCCATTGTTATAGGAGTAGTAATTATTTTGACCAACAACTTTCGTACAAGTGGTAAATATTTTTGTGCTACATATTACTCCCTCCGTCCCATTTTATGTGAGGTAGTTTGACTCGGCACGGAGTTTAAGAAAGAAAGGAAGACGAATTACAGAAATTTGTGTGGCCGTAAGATATTTTATAGTTAAATCTTTTTGGGACTGATTAAAAGGGAAAGCAAGTCACATAAATTGGGACAGAGAAAATATAAGTTATCAACAACTCCAGCAACTGAGAAGCTAATTACTCTCTCGTTACAAATTATCTTTTACACGCTTCCTAGAAAATATTATTTTCGTTTATTTTTACTTGATCTATATAAGGATTTTACCATATTATCCTTATGGATTGACATTTAGTATTAAAACTTAGAAATTATTCGGGATAAATAATTAATGTCAAGGATAAAACAATATAGAGAAAAACTATTTTTTTTTTAAATGTTAAAAGTAACATATAAAAGTAAAAAATTTATTTTTGAAATAGTGGACAAGTAAAAATGAAGAGGGAGTAATTATTTATAAAGAAGGATTTAAACTATGTTATCTTTATTTATATTTTAAGATATAATCTAATATTTACTCTATTTATGTGTCATCACCCCATAATTAAAGTGTGCCTAGTCTTCAAGAACAATTACTAAAAGGTAAAATGATAGATAATTTGAGATAACTATTTTTAGAAAACACGATAAATAATTTGAATTGAATGAAGTAATATATATATTTTTTGGTACAGATTGAATAAGTTACAATATTTGCTTCTTTCTGTTTTACTTGCGTATCTGTTGTGAAACTTGAATGCGCTAGGTACCGATCGCCAACCCTAATCAATTATTCCTATCAATATTCAACTCAGAATTATTAAATTCCTTATCCTTATTAATTCATCAGCTTTCTTCCCCTTTTTATTTAATATTTTTACTCCACAATAAACACAAGTTGCTAAAAATAATTCCGTTGATACTTTTTTTCTTCAGTATTTTATTTTATCAGCTTCTGGAAGACATGCATAATAATAATGAGGGAAAATTACTCGGTATACTACTTAATTAGTCATCATAGCTATAGTTTGCTATAATTATCACTCGCAACTAACATTAACTATTATTAATAATAATAATAATTTAAAAAAAGATAAATGCACCGATTTTTTTCAACTTTTAGGGTTGCAGAAGTTAATTTGGAAAATGACAGGAGCTGAAAACAACAGAAAAATCAACCAATAGGAAAAAAGAATAAAAGTTTATGAACCGATGTATCATTTTTCTTTTCATTGAATAAATACAAGCAACAAAGTATTGAAATATAAGTACTATATAGTAAAGTTATGCCTACTTTTATTAATGTCACATCTTCTAAACACATGCCTTACGTTACACGTACACAAAAGTGTTACTCTCCGTATTCATTTGTTTTGGTTTGATTTGATTTGAGATATCTTTTAAAAAATAATAAATTCATCGTTTCACTATTACTTATTAGTAAAAGTAATCTATATAATAGTACTTGATAAAAAATATGATCAAATAAAAATAAAACAATAAAAATATTTTTGATTTTTAAAATTGAATAAAATAAAAATTGACATCTATGGACAAAATAAAGATGGACTATACGAGTACAAATTTGCGGGTAATGAGATAATTGACATTAATTAAAAAATTCTACTCATAGCTAAAAACTCCAAAAAATGAGATATATATATATATATATACGTGGCACTTGAAGAAAGCGGTCTGTTAACTTTTATATCTAAGTGTCATTATCTGTTTGATCAAAATGACTACTAAACTATGATTAAACTAATTAAGAGATTTGAATCAAATCAATATGGCAAGATAGTATGGGGATTTATTTTCGGTTGCAAAAATATTGCTGGGAATTTCCTTTAGGCTGAAAAACGGACAATGAATTGTTGGGAAACGATGTTGAAAAAAATAATTGTTGGGACGAGTTGCTACAACAATTTATGAAAATAATGTCTACTGTCTCCATCCCAAAATACTAGTCATATTTCATTTTTTTAAATTCAATTTGATTATTTTTTGAAGTTAAATATTTTTAAATTAGAATTTATATATTCGTTGTAATTTTTATATCTAAATACGATAAAAAATAATAATCTTAAAATGCTAGATAAAGTCCATATTGTTTGACACTCGAAAAACAAAACCTAACTTTTAAGACGAAAAAAGTATTTAACTTGAGATTTGGGATAAGAGAAAACTTGACTTGAACAATGAATTTAATTAAAGAAAAAAGGCATGAAAATACTAATAACATAAAAAAAAGGGAAAAACAAACTGATCCAGCAAATTTTTTGCTTACATATATGCTGCAAATAAGGAAAATATAATACAAACTATATTCTCCTCTCCCCTAGGAAAAATTAGTTTAACCATGGTTTAAAAGATATTTGATCTTACAAATTTTGACTCTTAAAAATAAAAGTTAACACGTATAATTAGATTAAGAGTGCATTGGACAAACTGGACCAAATGTATTACAAATCTGCAAGTATGCTAAAGTGAATTCTAATAAACTCCTTAACTATAAAGCTGACTTCATCCCTGAACGTATGTAATGTTGACAAATTTTATTAATGGGACACAAAATATTTAACATGAAAAAGGTTAAATCCTTCAGAATTTTATTAGATTTGGTGTACTGAAAGGTGCATATCTACTTGAACATCACTTCATTAGTTGCGTAAATTTTCTACAATAGTAGTACTTGTTAGATTACTCATTAGACATATCGAGAACATATTTGATTACACGAAATCTGAATATTTATATTAAATTAATAGCCCTTTAATTTCTTGCTTAAGGAGTTAAACTTTTACGTGTGGTTTTAAACTATTACGTATTGTCATGTGTCCAATCTAAAGAATACGTAGTAAAATTTGAGAGCAAACGTTAATTTAAACTAGTCAAACTTGACCTGTTGGGCAATATTATTTGTATATACACTAAAAAAATCACTGAAAATTAAGTTCATTTTGTCAGTATATACTATGGGTTAGGAGTCTGTCCCAACCATGCATATTGAATTTGAACCATCAATACTATACCCCTCCACAATTGACCATTTAAATTTAGCCACCCCTAGGGACCAATTCTAGTTACTACTCAACTAGATAAGTACAAAGCTAAATAATTATTCCCCATGAGATATATAGTACTATAAAAAATATTTAATATTGGGGATGTGTTGTTATTGTAGGGTGTTTGGTACGATGGAAAATATTTTTCATGAAAATAAGTAGATTTTTTATTTATTTTTTGGTGTTTGGTACATAAATAAAAAATATGGGGAAAAGGACTTGATATACCCCTTAATTTTGTCATTTAGAGCTGATATACCCCTCGTTATGAAAGTGACTCATATATGCTCTTACCGTTATACAAATGACTCATATATACCCTTACCGTTACAAAAGGAGCTCACATATACCCTTCATCTAATGGAAGTGAAAAAAATAGTTTTAAATTTATTTTTTTGACTTTAATTTTTTTTTTTAAAATCATGTAGGGATATATATATGATCCTTCTAAAGGTATATTTTAATTTTTTTCATACAAAGATTATTTTTCGACTTCTTTGATTATCATTATTCGAGTTTCTTATTATTTTTTTTCTTTCATTCTTTAGTGTAAAGAAAAAATTTAAAACTATTTTTTTGCGGATATATTGTAATTTAGTTTTCGTATTTGTAAAAAAAAATGGGGCATCTATAATAAATTTTACAAGAAAATTAGTGAAACAAAAAAAAATTTGACCATCAAAATAATAAATTTAAATTAGTCGAAACAAAAAAGTCAAAAAAAAGTATGTGTGAGGAGGATCAAATATACCCCATATGGATTAATGTATATTTTTTTCAAGAAAAATAATTAAAAAATTAAATTGAAATTCCGTTAGAGGAAAAAAGTATATGTGAGTCATTTGTATAACAATAGGGGTATATATGAGCCACTTTCATAACGAGGGGTATATCAACTCTAAATGACAAAATTGAAGAGTATATCATATCATTTTCCCAAAAAATATAATTACTATTCTAAATAGTTGTATATAATCTGGATAAATACGATGATAAATAAGGATAGTGATGGAGGGTACGGTGCGTAGGGGTGGAGATAAATGTTGGAGGGTAATCTATTACTTATGAAATTTATTTTTAAAAATTTGTAGTTTAAAAAAAAAAAAAAAAAATTTGATAAAGTGAACATAGGAAAAGCTAAAACACTTTCTTCGTACCAAACATACCTTTAATTATACTAACAAAAAGAAAAGTAGAATTAGCCCATAGGAGTTCTCTTAATTAATTAATAATTTTGGCATTATGCTGAACTATTTTTATTTTATCTTTCCTTTTTGTGTTCCTCTACTTAAGAAACCTTTTTAGAAAGTTGAATACAAACCGTACTATCTCCTACAACACCGTAAATATATTTTATTATAATCCAAAATTTTCATATCCCATTTCCTAATTCGTGCGTCGATAACATCTTTATTTTCCTTTCAATTCTAGCCAAAATCAACAACTAAAAATAACAACTTCTTGAAATATTCTACCAAAAGCCTATCACGATATTGTTTCTCTTTTTCACGTTATCTGATATTCAAAATTCACTAACCTGCCTACTTCATATTCATGTAAGTAGGCCTACTCTGAATTCGAACGAAGGATGGATAGATTTCATGCGTCCCGTCACGCAACACTCCTTGGCTGTGGTCATTGTCCTCTCTTCTACATACATTACTTTAGTTACGATTATCAAGTTTTCTGCTACTTGTTAATTCCTATCAACATATTGGAAGACAACAAATATACAAGTGTTGTGGTCCGGCAATAAAGGCCTAAAGATAGAAAAAGAATAAAGCAACTAAACTTACCAGTATGGCTGTAGAAGCTACCATTTAATGGCAGTTTCAGCATATATTGTTATATATACATAAAAGCAAATGAATGAATTACAAACAAATTTTGCTGGCCAATAAATGCATGCTATATAGGCTGCCTACCAAACTGGGTGACTCAAATTTAAATCTCAACGTCGTTGCCTTGCCCCTACTTTTGGGGTACTCTACAATCAATGATCACCTTCAAATGTATGTATAATTCAAGATATTTTTAATATACATGTTTATGTTAAATTTGTATAAATTGCACAAACGGGTAACTCTAAAAGTACCTAAGGCATGTTCATTTACAATTCTGAATCCGTCTCTATCTCCCCTCCAGCTTAAAAGGAGACGAGGTGGGGGGTAGAGCTGCAAGATCTAACATGTCAACGCCAATTAGGTCAGTAATACACATCAAATTAAGAGCAAAAGTGGAGTTACTGGAGTTGTATCCAACCCCCAACCACTTAACGTGATCGTCATTGTTTATTTATTGTATATATCCCTTTCTGTACAACACAAAATGTGATCACTTTTAATAATTCTGCTAATAGCTAGTCATATTTATTGCTCCTACACCCCACGGGGTTCATTTGGTATATAAAACAAGTCAACCCTCAAGTCTACATAAATTTACAACCACTAGTAAAAACTTTAAAAAATAAAATTAAAAAGAAATGAGTCAAAACAAGATCCAAACAACTTCTACTTGCGTTTTCTTTGCTACATCAAACAACCTCAGACCCCACAATCATGTTAAAATATAAGTTTCACTGTGCATGTTTCCATACAAAATATACCCAAAATATATTTAAAAATAGAAGAAATAATCAATGAGTAGACACAATCTTCCCAACTGAAATGTTTGATTAAGACGAAGAGTTGAAGTTAGTTTCCTCTTTAAAGCCCCTAAGTTATCAACTATTTTCAAATAATACAGCTAGGAACATTAATTAACTTGATTAGGTACTCATTTTGATAATGGCTGTTTTGAATGATATAAAATTGAAAATGACCTAAACCAAACTGGACTACCCACGTTCACACATACAACTACAACGACTACAGCAATAATCCAACTGAATCTCTCTCTGAGAGAGATACACACACAAAAAAATCTCACTTGCTTGTGATTGTAATCATTTCACAAAAAAAGGAAAGGGTGAATGCAACTTAGCCCGCGCGAAGGGATAAACCAAACATCGTTAAGTTCCAAATTCTTCAAAGCACTATATCTCTATTATGTTGTAATAATTACATATCAATCTGAACC
Organism: Solanum etuberosum; assembly: GCA_029582245.1. Taxonomy (NCBI): domain Eukaryota; kingdom Viridiplantae; phylum Streptophyta; class Magnoliopsida; order Solanales; family Solanaceae; genus Solanum; species Solanum etuberosum. The sequence continues at coordinate 26,800 of JAJONR010008918.1, forward strand.
GATAGCACAAGACTCAACTGGTCATAGAAATCAAAGAGTTAGAAAGTTTTAGATAGAGCAAGTGAGAGCACTTAGGCAAGCCCCACCAAGAAAGGGGGGAAAATGAACCACAAACTTGATATCCATCATTCTAGCTATTCTATTTGTTCTTGTCTTAGTTCCACAAGTAATGAAGGAAAGACCAACTTATCTATAGGCATGATCAATGCATTACGAAAAGTTTAACTCAATTAAGGGGTATTGATTTACTAATTTCTTTCTACTACCGAGTGTCTGATCTCCTTGAGTGTAGAACATTCATCACCAAGCATTCATTTTAGCTATAAAAGAATAATGTACAAAACATGGTTAACCACGTCACACACAAGAGAACTATGTATTGGATATCCATCCCTCTTATGATATGTAGATAACATGCAAACCCACACAAAGGTGGTGCAATCAGAGAGAGCAGCTGAACAGGGGTAGGGGTCAAAGAAAGAAAGGTAATGCAGAAAACAACGAAAATTGAGATTAGGCCAATCAAAATCCACACGAAATGGGCTAAAATAGGAGAGTCCTCTCCTAATAGTTCTGCTAAGCTCAGCCATACAAGTTAAATCAGAAGTGTTCCAGGCACTTGAAAGTATAAGCATCTTTTCCTATTTGGAAATGAAACTAAAAAAATCCGTTTACAAAATTCTCTGGCAAGAAATCACCAAAAGTACTAAATATTTTTCTTTTCTCTAACTGTTTGACTGGAAAGCTTCAAGAGCTCCCATTGTTTCATGTTTGTGTACATAAAAATAAAAAAGAACTGAGAGAAGCAGAGGAGCATCATTACTGCCTCAAAGAGGAAGGGGTACCTTCTTGGTGGAGTTATCATGAAGTAAACAATATGCAGAAGAAGAGAGCAGGCGATGACAAAATATTTTAAAGTTGTAAAAGGAGAGCGAGTCTGCCTTGTGTCTTCTCTTTGAACAGGTGCATTGTACAGGAGGACAAAGAGACCATATAAAGCAACGTATGGAAGAATCAATTCATCACGCCTTAGAAGAGGGAACATAGAGAGCAGGGAAAAATATGTTAGCCAGCGAAAAATAAGAGGCTCATCAATCGCCAAGAAGCTTGCTGGAAGAAGAGGCAGCAGAATAGATTTCTCATGAACTGTAATTCAGCACAAAAGCATCAATTAGAGTTATACTGAGATGAGAGAAGCACAATCACATAAGTAGAGGTGCATGGCCAGATACGGGAATCAAATTGGTATTTTGTACCTTGAAATGAGAAGAAGTAGAATGATAAAGAACTGCTGAGCAGTCCAAACAGGAAGTTTCTTCTGCTCGGTGCCAATATTAGCAGCAGCATAGAGGGCAGACACGTGGAAACAGTTGAAACAAGACTTAGAATCCTTAGTGCTTGAGTACTGAACAACCTCTTCCACTTCACAATGACTGAAGTGGTACACCAGAAGGTAGCCACATAATCCTCATATATGCCCCTTTCAAAAGGAGCTAGGCGGGAAAGAACCTGTATCAAGCATCAAAAGAAACTGAGTCAATAATCTCACATATTGTGATGGAAATATTTGCCAAACAGGATGGACAAGACTCAATCCCCAATCAGGTTGTCTATTTCCATTTAGAAAAGAAGACATAAATGTAAAAGGGGTGGGCTAAGAAAAAGGGTTTCTGACACATCTGAAAAATAAAATCAGGTTACAACTTTCGTGCCGTTGTGATTATGAGGGTGTATAAGCACTTTTAACAATCTCCCAAACTACATTTTGAAAACTAAAAGGTATAGCTCAAAATTCCTGATGTTTAATTATTTAATGGTCATAGTAAAAATTGGATAGCCAAAGGATGCCACCTAGCAATCAATAAAGTAGGGTGAAAATCATGAAAACCCAAGAGAAATCTGTTGGCTGGTTAAGTAGAAAACCATATCATGGTACATTCGCTTGACCTTTGAGACTTCTATGCATTTGATTGATATGACCTAACAGGCTAACACCTAAGTGGGTCGAGAGGAAGTGGAATGGGATAACTACCGAGTTACAACAGAGGCATTGCTTGCTCTTAGTAATCACAGTTTCAATTTACACTTTTAGTTCTTTACTCTTTCCATGTGTTATCCACCAAATCCTCCTGGAGGACCTCAAGAAATACACCCACACACAGAGAAACTCACCAACTAGGTGAACTTTCATGAGAAATCCAAAACAAAGAAAGAAGAAACTATCAGCAGGATTTCTCATTCCATAGACAAGTAAAACCTCAAATCAGTAGCCCCAGAATATGATCATCTTACCAGAATACTCATTTACTCAAAAAATCTCCCATCATCCATGCATAAAGCTGACTTCTTATTGGAATTTTCCTCCTGTACCTTACTACTAATAGGGTGTTGCTCATATATCTAATATAAGAAAGCCCGCTATATGCTCTTGCAATCATTCTCATTCTTCTATAGAACTAGTAATTAAATGAGAACACATGTTTTCAAGTATACTTACCTTACATTACTAACTCATTCTTCCTTATTGATTTATTAGACATGACTAGAAATCAATTGTTCTTATTTATATGAAAATTCCACCATGAAATTACCCCTCCCTGCATAGGCCATTCTCATCCCAACCCTTCTGGGCAGTGTGGTAACGTCCGCAATTGCCACTCTAACGCCACTGTGAGAAACTAACATCTTAAGTATGTTGTTAAGAAATTCTAACGTAATCAATAGGAAATATCCTAAACTGTCCTTCACTATAGGCACAAGATTTACAGATGCAATATGCAATATCAAGAAAATAAGGTAGAATCCTTCTTTTAAAGGCAAAGGTATGACATATTGACATTTTACCTCTATCTGGCAGGATAGAAACCCTAAGGAAAGAGGCGTGACAACCATAAGTTATAAAATTGTATACATTTAGTACGATGACATGCTATTTGAATAAGAAAAAAATACTGAAAAGGTTAGGAATGAGGGAATGTTCATCTTTGCTAAAAAAATCTTTGTTAAGATTTTGTTTCTATTATAACTGAGAAATCCCAGAGGGCACATGGTGCACGATTCAAAACTCGATGCATAATGGCCCCGATCCTCTACCCTTCTCCACTTATATCAAACTTTTGTTTGTGTCAGAGTTCGAAGCCGTGACGTGTGCCTAATCCACACATCACATGTTGCGCTCTCACCACTAGACCAAAACCATAAGTTATAAAATTGTATACATTTAGTACGATGACATACTATTTGAATAAGAAAAAAATACTGAAAAGGTTAGGAATGAGGGAATGTTCATCTTTGCTAAAAAAATCTTTGTTAAAATTTTGTTTCTATTATAACTGAGAAATCCCAGAGGGCACATAGTGCACGATTCAAAACTCGATGCATAATGGCCCCGATCCTCTACCCTTCTCCACTTATATCAAACTTTTGTTTGTGTCAGAGTTCGAAGCCGTGACGTGTGCCTAATCCACACATCACATGTTGCGCTCTCACCACTAGACCAAAACCATAAGTTATAAAATTGTATACATTTAGTACGATGACATACTATTTGAATAAGAAAAAAATACTGAAAAGGTTAGGAATGAGGGAATGTTCATCTTTGCTAAAAAAATCTTTGTTAAAATTTTGTTTCTATTATAACTGAGAAATCCCAGAGGGCACATAGTGCACGATTCAAAACTCGATGCATAATGGCCCCGATCCTCTACCCTTCTCCACTTATATCAAACTTTTGTTTGTGTCAGAGTTCGAAGCCGTGACGTGTGCCTAATCCACACATCACATGTTGCGCTCTCACCACTAGACCAAAACCAT